>VYZT01064705.1:595687-608515 GCA_013400735.1 Pomatostomus ruficeps
GAAGCCCGGCAGTGCCCGGCCCGCCCGGTTCCCCGGAGGCCGCGCGCATGCGCGGGGCCGTGGTGCGGTCCGGGCAGGCCAGGCCGGGGAGCGGTGCGGGGCCGCGCCATGAGCGCCTGGTAGAGGGGCCGCGATGAACCTGCGCGGCTTCTTCCAGGACTTTAACCCCAGGTGAGCGCGGCATGGGCAGCGACGGCCCGGCAGGGTTAGCGGGAGGGCCCGGCCGGGAGCAGCGCTGGGTGCGGGACCCGTCCGCTTTGGAGCGGAGCGCGGCCTCGGGTGGCCCTTCCGCACCGCGCGCTCGGGCGGCGTTTGGAACACGCCATTCCCGGCCGGTTTCCTACCCAGAATTACTGAATCAACCGGGTTGGAAGAGACCTCTGAGATGATCGAATCCAGCCTTCCCAGCGTCCCGAGAGTCGGTGCGGGCTCCCCGCGACTGGTCCGAGGTCCGGGGGCTGGGAACGCGAGCGCTCCGCATCTGCTTTCCAGCCCCAGTTCCAACCATCTGCTTTCCAGCCCCACTTCCAGTCATCTGCTTTGTTATTGTGTAACTTCCCCAGATTCCTCCCAGGCTCTCTCTGGTGTTTGAGTGTTTGACCGCGGCGCTTTGCGGTGCGAAGGCTCCGCACCCCGCTGCGCAGGCTCTGGCGGGGGCTCCGTGTCCGCAGGTGTGAACAGCCCTGGGCTGCACGGGAGCACCGGGGAAGGCGAGCCCGCCCGTCGGGCTCCCTTAAAATTAACGGTGCTATGGTCCCTGCAGCCTGCGGTTCTGCTGGCTCTCTTTCACTGCTAAAGAAACTGAGAGAAAGAGTTAAATTTTACCTATTTTACCAGGTGTTTTAAGACCACAGGCTAAGGGCCTGGCAGCAAGTTTTGCAAGGTGACTTGTGATGCTGGGAGTCCTGAAAAAACCCTGCACGTGAAAGAGGCCTTGCATGATGGCACTTACAGCAGGCTGCGTTCAGTCAGTTGACAAAAGGGTAACCAAAGCTCCGGGAAATGCATTGTTGCAGAGCCTGAAATAAACAATTGAAATATGTGTGGTCGGAGTAATGGAAAAGTAAGAGCAGAACTCCTAGAAGCTTACGAAATTTTCTTACTGCAGAGCCATGCTTGCAGCATATTTGCATGCTGAGTGATGAATGAGCAAGCTGAGTGTTGCACTTTGGCAGGTGTCTTCGTGTTTTGATGCACCTGGAAAACTCGGGGAGCAGTGATACTTCACTGCTGTATTTATTGGGGAGCCAGGGAAAGTGCAAATTACACAAATACTGAATGTTCAAAAAGGATGACTAGCCGAGGAGCTGAGACATCTCTTGGTTGCTATAAAGTGTGACCGGTTTATATCATCCTTTCCTTTCCCGAGGTGGTTTCACCAAGCATGCGGGGTGATGCTGACACAATAGATACACTTTTCCTTATTGAGGGGCAGATAGGACACTTGTTCTGAGTAGAGACAAAACAGCTTGAAATCCAAATGTAGCAGTGCTGATCTGATGAATGCGTTGTTATTTGTGTGAGTGAAAGTGGGTAGTTTGAGTTGTGCTGTTGGAGAAATCATAGTATTGCTGACTATTGCTGCTTTATTCTGTTCCTTAGGTTACCCATGTTTTAAAATACATAAAATTGTTTCACTAAAACAGTTTTGAAGTTTAATTGTGTGTTTTATAAAGCAGTCCATGAGGTTCTGGTGAATGGGTGGAAGACTTTTCCCTTCCTGTCCTGTGAGGAAATCTCTACTATGTAATTATTTTGTCTGATTTTAGGTACAAGCAGTTGCTGTGCCACTACTCAGGTACTTCGGATATGTTTATTCATAGTCTTCATTGACTGTATTATGAACTGTATCAATGTAGCTATTTTAAATTTGTACGCACCATCCCCAATATTCCAGTTAGAAATGTCAGTGTATAATCAGTAACTTTGCTAAAAGTTTAACCTGTTGGGTTTTCCTTTTCTATAATACTGCTTTTTTAACTGAATGTAAATATTAAGAAAAAAAATCTGTGGAGTCTTCACTATTAAAATTCATAATAACTTCTAACCTTTAGTTAAAAGTGATGTGGATAAAATTTCATAAATGATGTAACTCAGTTTTGAATATCAAAAACTACTTCACTTGATTTGTATGACAGAACACATTTTTAAAATGTATATGGTATAATTGTGAGCCTCTAATAATACAGCTCCTGACTGGATCCTGGTGGAAGGGAGCTGTTTATCTCAGTCCGTTCACTGAGATTGTCATGCAGAAATGCTTTCGATGTGTTTCCTTGAAGCAATGGTTTTATAAGTGAAAGAGATCATATATGCTGTATTTATGATGGAATATTTGATTCTTTGCAAGGAAGTCTGATACGTTTTCTATTAGGAAGTATCCCAGTGAAATTTCAGCTGTGACTGATTTCGTTGTCCTCTACAAAGTCAATGTGAAATTGCCTGCCTTGATTCCTGACTGGGTTTTTTTTTTGTTTGTTTAATAGCAAATTCCTTATTTATGCCTGCCTGCTGCTCTTCTCTGTGTTGCTCTCTCTGCGTCTGGATGACAAAATTCAGTGGAGTTACTGGGCTGTGTTTGCTCCAATATGGCTGTGGAAGTTGATGGTAATTGTTGGTGCCTCAGTGGGAACAGGAGTATGGGCCCGGAACCCACAGTATCGGTAAGTTGAGGGTGTTTGTTTGGCGAAACAGAGGGAAGGTTGTGTCTTGTCAGTGTACAGCGACATAACTTTCACATCTTTAAACACATCAGTGTTGAGTTTTTTGGTAATTTGAGTAGAATGTGAATGTGAAGACCCCAGGGCAAAAATAAAATTACTTTAAATGAAATGTGATGAATGTCTTTTCTGTATTTGGTAAATATTAAATGAAAAATTTTGGTGCACAGATCTCCTGATACCCCCACATTTTGTGTGGTTCGGGTCTTGTTTGCTCCTTCTAGTAATGGGTCTGCTGGTGTATGGAGAAGCTCTGTGGGTGCTGTCATTTTACAGACTTTTACTTTTAGTAACAGAAAGTATCTGTTGCAGTACTCTGACTTAGGTAAATAAAGGTTCTGGAGAAAGCTGTTGATTCAGTGAATGCTGGTGCAGAAATCAAACAGATCACTTTAAATTTAGCTTATTTCCTAACAGTCTGCATGGTAGCTGGCTGTTGATAGAATAGCAAAGAAATCCTGTTTTACCTGCCCAGTTATGGAATCCTTAAAAAATGTTCAAATTGTAAAAATCCCACTGCTCCCTTTGAGTAAAATGCTTCCAATGTGCAGCTTTATGGGCAAGAAATCCTCTTTGGTCACCGGGAGTGGAGTTTAATGGGTATAATGTGTGTGTTTATTAAAAACAAGTGTTAATATCTGAAGCTCAGGCAAGTGTCCGAGGATGTTTGCAGGGTGATGTGCTTTCTGACTGGCAAATTCTTCCTTATCCTCTCTTCAGAGCAGAAGGAGAAACCTGTGTGGAGTTCAAAGCTATGTTAATTGCAGTAGGCATCCACCTGCTGCTGCTGATGTTTGAGGTGCTGGTGTGTGACAGGATTGAGAGAGGAACCCATTTCTGGCTGCTGGTCTTCATGCCGCTGTTCTTCGTGTCTCCAGTCTCAGTTGCAGCGTGTGTGTGGGGATTCCGACATGACAGGTCTCTGGAGGTGAGGCTTCCTTTGTGATGTGTAAAAGTCACAGCAGTGCAGGACTTGGCATCAGTTCTGTGGCAGTTTGTCTCTCAGGAAAGCACAGTACCGAGGACATCAGTCCAGTTAATTGGACTCACCAATTAATTGAACTCACCTGCAAATGGGAGTGAAGTCAGGATCAGGAATAATACAAGTTTATCTAGTATATTCTAGTTTCTTCAACTACCAAATGGCAGCATGTTTTGAACCTGCTTTTTCATTATTTTGTATTAGAATAACTCACCAGGAACTCTGCAATATGGACCAATACCAGACACTTACATGGAAACAACAGAAAGAAATCCCACTGATTGCAAGCACTGTCTCCAGGCAGAACTGAATTTCCAGAGCCCTACATAATCAGGGCTGAAAATGTCTCAATATCACAATCTGTGTTTAGTCTTTAATTTGGGAATGTGAATGGTAGGCAGTAACATTAGAGTTTTATTTTCTGCCTCTGTCTTGTCTCTAACTCAGTTTGGTTTTGGAAGAACCTTGGAAGGATTCTCAAGGTGGTCCCACAATTGTGGCATTTCACAATAAATTGAGAATTCATACTGAATTTTTTTAAGGAGTTTTTTGTTTTGCTATGTCTTCAAACTACCCCATGACAATTAAAAATCTGATTTTTAGATGAGGCCTATCTTTTTCAGGTATTTTAATTTCAAGTGACTATTTCTTCAGTATTAGCATAAGATGAGTTTTTCACTAGAGAGAAACGTTTTGGTAAGTGATTGTTATGATGCCTGGTAAACTGGTATCCTTAGTTCATTTTGAAACATTTGCCAATATAGTTTTATTTTGTAGGGTTCTATTACCAGTTAACCAATGCTAAAAGTAAAATTCCTGTGGAAGTGCTTGCCTTCTACTGGATGATGCTTGATTGCCCATTGATTTACTGATGACTGCACAGCTGCTGAGTACTGGCACAAGAAGGTGGAATCCATAAAAGGCAACAGCTGTCTCAACTATTTTTTTTTTTTTTTACTCTTAGTCATCTTCATTTAGTGCTGTTCTACTTTCTCTTCTTTTTACTCTGTGAAGATGTTATTATTTCTGTTTCATTTGCTAGAAACATGAGGGGTCTGCCTTTAATCCAGAACAGTGATTTTTGACTTGAGTAATCAAAGTAGTTGTTAATCTGTTTTTATTTTCGTAAGTATTTAATCTGAAATACATTCTGTGCTCATTCTTGTTCTGCATCTGATTAGGTGATCCGTAAGTACATGCTGGGGATTTTGTCTCTGTATTATGGTGGGCTCAGAAAAAGCTTCCTTTTATGTTACACTATTTTAATAGTCAGTAAAGCACTATTTATTTAAAGCATGTTGAATTCGTTGTGAGCCGCTGCACATACACATGCACTTGCTGTCTAGATCTCATATGTTAACTTGATTCTAAAAATTACTTATAGCAATCGATCCTCTGATTTTTATATTTTTCTTGCTCTCTTTGCTCTTGCAGCTTTCTGGTTGCTTGGTCTTATGCTTGAGTGTGGGGGTTTTATTCTTTTAAGAAAGCCAGTGGTACAAAATTATTTTACATCTTCTTTTTTTGTGGAGACTTTGGGTGGTCCCTGATGTTGGCAAGTGCCTGCTGCCTGTTGGATTTCTGACTCCTTGTACTGTAACGTTCAAAGGTGTTTATCCAGATCACAGTCTACACAACCATGCGTGTCAGTGAAAAGCAGCATGTCGTGTCTGCCTGCTGAGGAATACTACATTAAAAAGAGGCCTTACACAACTGCCTATTTTTTATTAAAATGAGTAGTATTTCCAACTTGCATTCAGAAGCTTCAATTAGACTTCAGATTCTGTGATCTTTGAAAATCCTACCCATGCAGGGCTGCCCATAAACTTTAGAAACAGAATCTTGCCAGGTCTGATGGTGCTTCATTGTTTCACTGTTCAAGCTAGACACAGACCTTTTTTTAAAACTATAATGAAGGGCTGTTTCTCACAGTGGCAAGCAGGACTCGTGAAAATCTTTCATTAACATTTTAATGAGAAATATTGGTTTTCTCTATTGCTACAAAACCAATGTCTTCAGTGTCATTTAAAATCTCTCTCAATTATACAGTAAATGATTTTAATTTGGATGTCATATTCCAATATTCCATGTGTTTCTTTTTTCCCTTAGGTAGTGCTTGGACTTTTCAATTGAACTGTTGGTAGTTCTGTCTATTACTGAAACTACTAAATATGCCAAAAGATTAAATTTGCTAATTTTAAGTTGAAGGTCTTTTTACTACTTAATTTAATTCCAGCAGTATTTCTTATATGAAGACTATAGTTGTTTTCTGATGCTTTGCTTTTTTCGTTCTAATTAGTTTGGCTGTTCTTGTTTCTCTAATCACTCCAAGTGCCTTTTGTGGTTTTTTTTTAAATACCAGGAAGATCTTGGAAGCAGATGACTCTTTTTGGTTGGGATCACATCCCCACAAATTTAGGGAGGTTTAGTAATAAGAATGTAAATGCAAATGAATTTTCGTATTTCAGTGATAAGCATGGGGTTAGAGAAGTGCTTTGAGAGATTCATTGGTAATCCTGGAAGTAAGTCTATCCTACTGAGAGTTAACTGATGTTTTTCCTTTTTCTAGCTGGAAATCCTGTGTTCAGTCAATATTCTACAGTTCATATTTATTGCACTCAGACTAGACGAGATCATCAGATGGCCGTGGCTTGTATGTAACACGTGTTTCCTTCTTATCTTTGTTTAAATGCTGAATTTCATAACGATATTTATTCTAGGGAACAGTTAATATGTGATCTGTCCATGATCCCAGCTTTGCTCACTTAGCCATCCTTCACTGAGGGTCTGGCATTTCGTTCAGTGGTCATGGCAGTCAGAGGCTGTTCTTCGGCCAGCTCATCCTCTGAGGGAGAGGAATGTGCCATCAGCTGCAGTTAATCTCTGAGCAGCAGCTGAAAGAGAAATCCTAATGCAGAGTTCCCAGTGGGAACACTAAAGCCATAAAAATGACTGGTGAGTTAGAGAATATGTTGGTAAATACAGTGTGGTGAATAAACAGGTTTTTTGTTGTGTTACCATGCATGTAAATCTACTTACTGTGCGAGTAGTCACTGTCAAAACTGCTGAGATGTCCTGTCCCTAGTGCCTCTAGAATACAGAAGTGCTGTTTCCGTCTGGGTTTTTGTAAACGATCATAAAACTGACAGTCTGGCATGGTTATATCTGTCCTTTCTATTGTCAAAAAAACTTGAGAAAGGATTGAAACCTTTTAAAGTAGGGTGTCCAGTGTAGAAAGTACTAAAATCAGTTTCAAGTACAGTTTGAGCCCACACAAAATCACAGAAGTCTTACTAAAGTTGAACTACATTGCCTTAGTTTTAAATGGTTTCAGCTTGATGGGGTTTAGAAAGCTGAGGAATCCCTGAGAGCTGATCTGGCTTGAAACAACACATGAGTTTGATGCTTCTCTATTAGACATTATATTAGTTAAAGACTTAATTTTCATGTTTAGACTTAATATGTAGACTCACTTTATTTAAAAAAGCCCACAAGTGAAACAAATCAACTGTGTCTTTCTTCCAGGTTGTTTGTGTTCCTCTGTGGATCTTGATGTCCTTTCTGTGCCTCGTTGTGCTCTATTACATCGTGTGGTCCGTGCTGTTCCTGCGCTCCATGGACGTGATCGCTGAGCAGAGGAGGACACACATCACCATGGCTGTCAGCTGGATGACAATTGTAGTTCCGCTGCTCACATTTGAGGTAAGGAAAGCCATCATGAATTTAATGTGCCTTCTTTTGTCAGTAAGTAATGAATGCTGATTTTTGAACTTACTGAAATCAGAATGCTGCTCTTTGTTTTGGAATAACATATTAACATCAAATATGAAACAAAAGAAATCTGTGTTCCTCTAAAGTTTCTTGAGTAAAATCTGCATCATATTGGAACTATAACTGTACGCTTCTGTGAAGGCCATTTTTTCCTCCCAGATGTGTGAAGTTAAAGCTTAGAGACCAGCATATGCTTTAAGCATTTTGAAAGTGAGTATTACAATTAAACTGACATTGTATAATTTCTTTTTGCCATTTAGATCTTGCTAGTACATAGACTGGATGGGCATAATTCTTTTTCTTTCATACCCATATTTGTTCCTCTCTGGCTTTCACTGATAACATTAATGGCAACAACATTTGGACAGAAAGGAGGCAATCACTGTAAGTATTTCAGAATCCTCGAAATACTGAAGATCAATGTATTTTATTAAGAGTTGTATTTTCAAGAAGAGCTTTTCTGTAACTGCTGTTTTTAGGCAATTGTAGTAAGGTTTCAGTGCTTATAGCGTCCTCCCCTGTGGCGCTGTTTGCTTTGGTTGAGATGCAAAGTCTTGGGTTCCTTCTCTCTACTGACGTGAGCCAGCACTGTGCAATGTGTGAAACGAAATGGATTCTTGCTGGGGTAAGGTGGTTGTCATTTATGCAGATGGATATACACACAGGCATGCGTGTGCAGACACGGAACTGTGCAAATGCTCGTCCAGACACTGCCTGTGTGTCTGTGTGTGTATAACCTGAACTGGAATGTTGTGATAGGTGTAAGGAGCGCTGAGAAGTGGCACTGACAAATCTTATTTACATGCAAACAGTCAAGAGACCTTAAATAGTCTGTCTACTTAATTAAGTGTTCATTCTGTTGATAATGTAAAATGATTTGGTTTCTTTTAGGGTGGTTTGGAATTCGCAAAGACTTTTGCCAGTTCCTGCTTGAAATTTTCCCGTTCTTACGAGAATATGGAAATATCTCGTATGATCTTCACCATGAAGACAACGAGGAGACAGAAGAAACGCCACTGCCTGAACCACCAAAAATTGCACCAATGTTCCGAAAAAAGACTGGAGTGGTCATTACACAGAGTCCTGGAAAATACGTGATTCCACCTCCCAAGTTAAACATTGATATGCCAGATTAAGATGACAGTAGCATATTAAACTTGAACTGGTCATCAGCAGACAGATGTATTTCATCTCATGCCTTGTCCCCATTCCTTTAAAATAGATATTGCTGAATCAGTGGCTTGGATTACACAAATCAGAAATCTTGAAGATAATCTGAGAGTTTTTCCAGAAATATGTGATTGTCTAATTTGTGAACCTTCCTAACAGGTTGGTTGCACGCTTGCCTGTATAGTATTTATATGAACATTTTTAGCAGTGTAATATATTGTTTAAAAGTCCTGTTGTGTACAGTATAAGTATTATCTAAAAGTATTTTTTTAAAAACCCTGTATGAAATGTCTATGCTATTCCAGGTGTCTTTTAGGTCCTAAATATACACTTGATTTTTGTGTCTCTTTTCCATGCTTCGGGATGCCTTAGCATAGTACCTCTTTACTTCTTTCACTGTTGAGCCACAATCATTGCCTCAACCACAGTGGCACAAGCATGTTGTACTTCTCAGGCAACACTGGAAAGCGTTCGGGGGAAGTAGGATGTATGGATGTATCATGACTTACATGATGCTCTTGAGTTAGCTATGTAAATTTTCACGTAAGTATTTCAACTTCTGTGCTGGCCTGGGAGTTACATGTTGTTTTTGTTGCTTTTCCAGTTTTGTGTTTTGATTCTTCTGGAGCAGCATGTGCCATTCTCCCATCAGACTGGCTGTTGAATAAGCTGTGCCCCCTCGCATTGTGTGGTCTATGCCAGAAACATTTGTTGTAGGTTTCACAGCTGTTGGTATAAATATCATAGCTTGGTCTTTGTTACCAGATTTGTGTTGTCAGTGTAAATGATTAAACTTTTCAAGAGAGGATCTGGTTGGTGTTGGCATAATTTTTTCTTGTTTGAAGAAAGACCTGCTTTGGCAGTGTGTCTTGGACTTACAGGTGCTTTGAAGAAGTGGAGGCTATGAAATGTGTAGTCCTGCAGTTTATAAAAACAGATGCCTCATTCCCAAACCCGTGCAGCTGCTCTCCATGTTTAGGTAACCCACAGTTTAGGTAAATACCACGAGTCTCATTTCTTTAGTGCTGGCACGGCAGTAAGAGCTAGGAGTGTGTGAACATTTCTGCATGTGTTCACGGTGTATGCCTGGCAAACCTGCATGTGGCACTTCCATTTCTGATGCTCCAGAGCTCCCTTTTCTTGCATGTGAACCAGCTACTGCCTGAAACCCAATGCAGCACTTGAAATTTTGTTGCAGTTTTATTTTATATATTTTGTGTATATATATATATATATATATAAAAAAAATTATATTCTGGTGCAAAACATCGAACATCAGCAGGATTGTTAAGGGACATCAATTTGCCTGCACACCACCATGGAAAAGAAAACCAGATGCTGAGCTTGCAGAAGAAACCACTTCCAGAGAGGAGAGCGGGCCATGCACAGCAGGCCCAAGGGAGAAGAGGCACAGCTCTGCAAGGGGAAAGGCCTCACCTGCCAAGCACAGGGCCAAGGCAAGTCCCCAGCGCCTGCACAGCTCCTTGTGCTGCTCAGACAAACGCCGAGGAGCTCCAGCCCCTGCGCCTTCCCTTGAGCCGAGGCACAGCACGGCCTGGCTGGGGCCGGGGAGCTGCTGCTGCTCCACCCAGCACTGCCCTGCAGCCCCTTCCCAGCCCTGCACTACATTTTCACAGTAATGTAGAGTGTGAATTTTGAAAAACTGTTTTAAGAGTGCCAAAACTTAGTGGCTATTATTTGTAATTCTTCACACTTGTCTTGAATTCAGTATTAGATTTTCAAAGATAACTGGTGTTTTTCATTTTAAGTAACAGAAAAAAATGTGATACTTTTGCAATTTCATTTTGTACAAGCACCTTCTCATAATGGCCTTTCTAAAGTGTCTGTCAGGTCACAGAGTTATATCCATCATATGTACATATTGTGTACCTGAAATGGGAATGAAAACAATATGTCCTTAAGGCAGGACTATGAGTGGTCTGGGAGAGATGTCCTATTAATTGTGGCAGCCTGCTTTTAAGCACCCTTTTCCTATAATCAGAGATGCAGGTATCAAAAAATCAGTTTTATTTGTATTTAAACTGGCACACAATCCATAACAATGCATTTAAAAAATGGCATTTATATAGTTGTTTATGCAGGGAAAATCTAGAAAAAAAATTAATAATTTCCTGTAATAGTCATAAAAAACACTTCTGGTTTGTTTTGCCTCAAAAGAGCAGTTCTTCAAATGTATTTGCCATTTCAAACAGTTTTGGAAGGGAATCGTAAACAAGACGGTGATGTAATTCACAAGTCAGCATCTTAAATACAAGTCTGCATTTAGGCAGGAAAAATAATAGTAAGAGGCAGCACCTACAATTCTGCAGGGATCAGTTCTTCAGGGATGTCCACCTGCCACACCCCTGTTCTCCCTCTGGCAGGAATTGGTTCCAGGAGCCATCTGGGATTTGAAACAACAGTCAAGTATTTCTGTTCTAGATTAGTGAGAACAGCTTTGTTTTCCAGCTCCAGAATCTCTTCAAGAGGCAGGTTTTCTGGATACAGTGATGTCTCTCCAACGTCAATTAATCCTGCATTTTAAAATTAAAATACAAAATTATTTGCCAGTTTGATCTCCTAGAGGAAAGTTTTCCAGGAACGCCCCTCCCTGAGGACACAGAGAACAGCCAGCTGGTTACCAGAAGAGCACAGGTGGAGGGCCGCACGCCTCCTACCTGTGCTGTTTGCTGCAGAAGCCCGTATGACTCCGCTCAGGTGGGTGAAAAAAGGAGGGCACAGTTAAAATCACCACAACCCAGCAATGCAGAATTCCATGAAAAGCAGCCTGCATCTAGGGAGAAAGCTGCTGCCAAAACTCCTGAGCTACATTTGGCCTTGGAACGGCTTTATTAAAACATAAAACACTCTGCTCCTCTCAAGCCACTATTCTATGAACATTTTTAAATCATTAAACTATTTGGAAATTCCTG
Source organism: Pomatostomus ruficeps (assembly GCA_013400735.1). NCBI lineage: Eukaryota > Metazoa > Chordata > Aves > Passeriformes > Timaliidae > Pomatostomus > Pomatostomus ruficeps. Next base: position 607,264 of record VYZT01064705.1, read on the forward strand.
CTCTCAGGAAGCCTCTTAATGTCATGAAATTCTGCATTGCTTAATCATCAAAAATGTTAAATATCAAAGAAAGTTTCATACCTACTCCACAATTAAGCATACAATTTATGTCAAGGCTGCACTGCATCTACATATTATGTAGGACTTGCAGTTTTCAGCATTGTAGAACCACAACAATGTTCAGTGTATGTGATAGAATTAATTTGTTGTGCACGAATAGCTAGAAGTATTCAAATGACAATGAAAGACGGTGTAACAAAGATATCTACAAGGAAATAGTGCAAAATGAGCGCTGGATAAAAACTTGGTAAGTGCACAGTGTAAAACATCTGCTGTATGTCAGCAGAACTTAGGCAGTGAAACATCACTGCCTCTGCACGGTGTGTCACAGAAACAACTTCACTGCCCAAAGACCAAAAGCGACAGAGGATCTGTAAAACTGAAATAGGATTTATTTATTTATTTATTTATACAGAATTATTTATGTATACGACGACAGGCAAAGCACTGCAACATCATGAACTGTTTTGACCATGACTGCAAAATGGTTTCAGCAGGAGTTCCTACGCTCAAAATGCAACAAGCGTGGAACTGACATGTATTGTGCTGAAACATACAGGAATTGAAACAGACCCCCCATCACAACTCACGCTCCACTCCTTCCAAGTGTTGAAGAAATGCCATAATGAGTGCAAGCACATAAGGCAGATGTGTATTTGAGTGACTGCTAAGGGACTGAAAGTTTCCTTAGAAAATATAACCCAAGGATGCTTACCTGCAATAACTCCTCGGCCAAATTTTTCCCCTTCATCCAACAAATCTTGTAGTTGTTTCGGTGTCATGCCGAACCTATTCAGAAGAATTTCTCTCCATGTTTCATCTTCCCAATCCTTAACAGCTATGTGAATAGCAATGGTGCAGTTCTTGTAGCCTGCTAGCAAAGGACGCCAGCGAGTCTCTACTGTTTTAACGTGGTTCAGGAGCAACCCTGCGTAGGGCTGTCGGAAGGAAAGGCAACCAAATTTCATCGTGCTGCTCGCATCAGAAGCCGTTTACTTCCTGTAAATACAGAGACGCCCGGGGATGAGCCTCCAGCAGCGGCCGATGCCCGGGACGAGCTGCCGGCTCGGGAGCCGCAGAGCTGCGCGGAGGGAGCTGCGCGGCCTCCCCGAGGGCGGGTCCGCCCCCGCGGGCCTCACTCTGCCCGCTCGGGGCTGGGGGCTCGGGCCGCGCCGCCGGTAGAGCCGTTCCC
>VYZT01064705.1:608601-680804 GCA_013400735.1 Pomatostomus ruficeps
GGGCAGGGGCGGGGGCCGGGCCGGGCCGGGCCCGAGCGCGGCTGCGCTGAAAGGAGCGCGGCCGGGCTGTTCCTGGGCGCTGCCGGCCGTCCCGGGAGGAGGGATGGGGTCACGGCGTGGCCTCGGCGGTGCGGAGGGGCAGGTGCCCGGCGGTGGGAGCTGCGTGTGCCCTGCCCGGGAGTGTCCGCAGCGGCAGTGGGCTCGGGGGGCTCGGTGCAGTCCTGCCTGGGAGCGCCGTGTCCGCAGCACCTCGGGGGACGTGTCCTGCTCCGCAGCCGGGCGGTGAGGGCGTTTCGTGCCTCTGGGCATAACTAAACGTCACTTAGCACGTGAAAATTCAGCGTGTCTCACCTCCCTGCTTGCTTCGGCCACTAGCTCGTTTGGGATGGAGTTTCCCAAAGCGCTCTCATCCAGCCCTGCTCTCTGAGGACAGTCTCAATCCTGCTGCCTTTCAATTGCGTGTTCTGCATCAAGGCTTTGCCTTTCTAATACAAACGTTTAGAACAAGGCAGTCACTGTTTGACAACAGGTTTTGTTTGTGCTGGTCCCTCTGCAATCGCTGGCAACGGGGAGCAACCTCTGAGGGCCTCGTGAATACAGAAAAATCCAGAGACCTTACAGGAAAGGATAGTTTGGAAAAGGAGAGGGTTAGAATAGATGTATTTATCCCACTGTATGCATTCCGTTTTAATGGGCAACCTATACATATTTTATGTCAGTGAACACATGTGAACACGATAATTTCCAAAGTATGCAGATGAAAGTGACCTCATTAAGGCAGACGGTGGTACTGAAAATGGCTACTGACTCAACAAGCTGAAGAGTTGAGTCCTGACTGAACTTCTGCAGGTAGAGAAGATAAAAAAATGCAGATGTATCAGTGTCCAAATAAAAATCACAGGAGAGTCACCTCTCCTGTAGAGCCATATCTTTCAGCCGAGAGCTGTAAATTCATTTAAGGAGCTTTGCGATGCGCACAACATTTGAGAGAAGGAAAGGGAGGAGAGAATGTTGACCAAAAGGAGTGAGTTAGGAGAGACAGACAAGAGAACAAAAGAAAAACGGTAGAGAAGGAAAAGAAAAAGTGGCAGTACTTACAAAGGGGAAAGGTAATGATGACCTTTGTTTTGTCTTTTGCTCTGTTGAACCACATTTCTTAACCATGAGAAATCTCAAAATTGCTTTAACAATTCTAGGAACTCGTAAGTGGAAAGAGTCAAGTGATCTGCTGGAATTACACTGAGAAAGAGAGATGGGTCGATCCTATACTTAAGAAGGGCAGAGAAAGTTCGTACAGCAAAGGTAAGATTAATGATTTTTTTTTTTGTCCTGGTCTCTGACTTTGTGAATAATGGGTATTTATTGGTAAAACTTTACAAGTAACCTGTAACTGCAGGGTTAAGTGATTCTTTTCTGATGATAAGCCATTCACATAGCTTTTATGAGAGCCAGTTTGGGCATATGTTTTAGATATACCTTCAATGAATGTTGTGTATTCTGAAGTATTTTATGGCTGGTAGAATTTAGCTGTTGAGATGTAGTTTTACTTATTACCATTTTCTGAAATTTCTGCTTCATTGTCTTGTTTTTCCCCTGGATATTTCCAATATTTTGTTCAAAATGTTCAGATGGAGTCATTCCACTCCTCTGTATAAGATCATAATAAGAAGAGAAATTAATGGATGACGTGGATTCAAATTCATTGTAGTTTTTACAGGGTTATTACTTTAAATGCTTCTTTTGCTTTAAGCTGTTTCCATCTTACTAGATGTGCATGGTTAGTACAAAAACCTGTTGAAGTAATGAGCTTTCATGGGAGTTTTGGTATTTGCTTTTGGTATTTTTCCACTGTATAATTGTATTTTATATGGGGGTTGTTTATTTTGGGGAAAACATAGGCCAGAATGTTTTCGTGTTGCGTAAGTAGCTTTGTTTCATGTTCATGTACCTTATAGCACGATTTTATATTGTGAGTTTCATCACATAAATAAAACAGATTTTCTTGATCTAAGGAAAAATCTCCAGGGTACTTAAAATCTCAAGTCTAACAGTTCTAAATAAAATATAAATAGCAGAAGCTATGTATGCTGCTGCCAAAGGTGAATAAATATTATGTTGAAAATCTCCTGTTACAAAAACAATCTTACTTGGTTTGTAGAAACCTTGTCCCATATATTGGAACACTCACCAGAAGACTTAACGATTTCCAGCAGCTTGTAAATAAGGCCCTGTAATTAGCAATCCTTCTGTACTGTTCAGCCTTTTGTGTGATGAGTGGTAAAGGACCTTTAGTAGGTTTTCTCAGGATTGAAGATAAGAATTCAAAGTGTACAGCAGTGGATGTGAAAAAGAAAATTAATTCTGATCTTAGCAGATGATCTGCTTATGCTTAGCATCTTAGATGCACTTCATTGTTTTTTGGTCACTGTGGCTTTCACATGCTAATACCAATCCCAGATTATCTCCTCTTGGTGCAGTGTCTCACATAGAATCTCAGCAACAGGAAATTCTGCAACTTGTGTCTGTACTTCTGTAACCTCTGCTTCATTTCACTGTCTCTATGTTAGCTTTTCTTAGAGTGTCCCTAGGTTTAATTTTGATGGAACAAAGACCACATAATTCCCACTACAGAATGTGTTACTGCTTTCTGTGGAGCTAAAACAGTGCCCGGTACATCATTTGTAAGGACGCGGGTCTGATCTCATCTAGATAGGCAAGCATTGCTGTGTTCCGTGTCACAGTCACTCAGTAGCTGATCTTACAGGGTTCAGTACGCAGCAGTAGGGGCTGCGGTATCTCGTGTCAAAATCAGGTCAAGGGATTGGTCAGCTGCAGTTCATTGCCAAAGTGGGGACAGATGTGGTGCGGTATGTTCCGGGAAACTGGGGATCAAAACTGAAATTTCAGCTGTTAATAACCCATGAAATATAACTCAATACAATTGTTTGTATTGAATGGCCACTGTTTAATAGTTGACATTCATGAGAATCTGTACTGTGTTGACATTTGAACATGCATTGCATTTTACTGCCTTTTAGAACATCAAACAAAGTGAAATGTGATGCTGCAATCCTATTCTTTTGGCAGTAATTCTAGTGTGTGGACTTCTACCAGCCTTCTCATTTTGCCCCCTTTGCCTTAATTTTTCTCTGTCTCTGATTCTGATATTATAGTTAAAATAATACATAGTACTCACATTTTGCCATGCTGTTCTGTATTTCTTTGTACATACCGTAAGAAACTATGACAGTTAAGTTTGGTTCAGTAAACATTTCTCCAGATTCTTTAGATGATTCTCTTATTTCCAGATTTGTTGCAACACTGTGTTTTCTGAACAACTCTCTGAAAACATAAATCTGTGGCTCCCATTTTTTTTTACACACACCTTGCCCCCTCCACCGCAAGCAGAGCGTATGTCTGGTTTGTAACACATCACTGACCTCACTAGCCCTGTCAAAAATTTGGACATTATAAATAGTCATAGTCATAGATTGTTGGTGACGTACAGCAAAGTTTTCTTGTGTCTGAGAAATATTTTAAAGAGGTGTATACAGCAGGCCAAAGCATTAGGTGTTGTTCTCAGTACTCTGCAGTGTGCTAGAGACCCATAGAGCCCCGCTGCCCCCACACATGCAGTGTCCTGCCTTGTCCGTTTGACGTTAGACCTGCTGCTGAGTTCTCCATGGGTGTGCACTGGGCATCAGTTGTGTGAGCGAGTCAGGCCGGGTCTGCTGGGGACTTTCATCTGCGAAGTTGTTGTCCTGAGTTTTGCAGTTTCTCAATGTTTCTCTTTGCTGTGATACTTTCTCACACATTCTTCTGTAAACATGGCCATGGTTTCTTAACAACTATCTATGTTTTGCTAACTGTCTCTGTTGTTTATCATTCACTATCCTAGGTGGAGAAATATGATAGATTGATGCCTTGACCAATAGAATTGGGAGGTGGTCATTTCTACCTCCAATCCACAGTGATTTGTAAAAACATGTAAATAAAGGCAGAGGGTTCTGCCCTCTCTCTCTTTTTGCCCTCTCCGTCTGCTGTCTCTGTGTGGTCTTTTATTTGGCTCTCCTTTAAGCTCGCCGGCCTGACCGGTGCTACACTAAGTGGTTTATTTCTAAACTCATAGATGGCTAATATTCAGAGACTATCCTGGTCCTTCTGCTTCTCTGAAGGTTAAAAGAAGGTTGCAGCTACAGGCTGAGCCCCTAGCTGGCTGATTTAGAAACATCTTGCGTAGCTCTCCGTAGCAATCTTTTTTGATTGAGATACGTGGCTTCGTGCTGAGGTAATCTGCAGGGGAAGGAGAGCTTGCAGTAATGAGCTCTCCTTCCCCTGCTGATTATGTCCAATCCACAGGCAACTCTGCAGTATGTGGCTGCATAAAACATTTTAAAGATAAGACTGATCAACACCTTCTTATGGCCATGAGTCTGCAACCAGGGTTCATGCCCTCTGAAATGCTGAAAACTTTTTTAAAATGAATCTGCACTCCTGCTATAAAGGGAGTAGGTATCTTCATCTAATTGATGCAGTCTGTCTAGCTTTATAATTATTTGGGGTTTTAATCTGTTTTCAGAAAGGTGTTACTGCAAGTTTTAAAAAACCATATAGAGCTATTTCTAATAGATAAGTAATAGAAAATTTGCACAACTAAACTAAAGTATTAATGACTTCCTTTGTTTCTTTAATAAAATCTACTTTATATGACAGTTAAAATGCTTGGGAATTCTTCAACAAATTCGACTCTGTTTGGCTAAGTACCATTTCATTCCATCTAATCAGGAGACACTTAAAGAAAGAAGAAAAAATTAATTGCCTCACCATTTTGAATTAACCACAAAGGATACTCCTGACAAGAACTGTAAGAAAAAGAATTAATGTGCAGAAGCAATTGCATTTTCTAACGGGTCCTGTATGTTCTTGGATGACTAAAACATTACTTTTTGACTATTGATAAAACACTAATAGAAATGGAAAATGCAGGTTTCCTCTGAATTATCTTCCTCTCTGAGCTATCTTCCCTGAGAGAAGTGTTTCCACATCAGGAGTCCATTTAGTTCTGTTTCTCCTGAGCTTTTTGGTGAGAAATTTTTTTTTCCTTGTGTTTCGTGGAGTTTTGAGGTCACTTTTGTTTGGTTGATTCAGAATGTTAGTGTCTGTACAGTCTACCTTAGGGCAAGTACCAGTAAGTGATTTGTTACATTACTGAGAAGAAAATTCATGAAGAATTTAGAGAAGATGTTTCTTCTAGCTGATACAGGTTGTTTTTCTGTTCTTGCTGTCTAAAAACATTTGCAATAAAGGGGAATCTTACAAAACAGATATGTATATAGATGTCTGTATAGAGTTGCTGTGCATGTTTATGATTGTGGTGATTAGAGAAATATATAGAGGTCAAATCTAGAACTGATTGGTTTGATGTGTGATGATTAAAACTGGTTTTAGCATTCTGTGTAAGATTTAAAAATAGTTAGCTTCTGGCTTGCTCTTCCTAATAAGCTCAGGTGTAGATTACTGAATGAGTTTTGTGAGTGTCACAGCAGCAATAACCATTCTATACGTTTGTGATTATTGGTGTTATATATGTTGGCCTGTAGATCATACACTGAAGTACCCCCCTGTTGCGGTGTGCTCTGGCCAGTTTGGGTTTACCTCATGGCCAGGCTCTGCTATCTCCCCACTCGGTGTCTGGTTTCTCCCCCGGAGGATTCTGTGTTTCGCAATCCTATACAAAGCCCGCCACATTCAAACCCCTGACTCCAACCCCATAGGATGTTTGTAGTGCCCCCGGCCCCCTCATGTTGGTATTTATGTAACTGTAACTCCCCGTGCCAGCACTTCCCTGGCACGATCCCGGTGCCGAATAAACATCTGGGAAAGCCCTTCCACTTGTCTCTCCTTCCTCGGCGCACCTGTATCATTGGTGGACAAGGTGAACCCCTGCCGGACCTTCCCCAGCCCTCCCGAACCTCCGAAGCAGCCGGCCAGCCCCTGGAACCCCGGGCGGGTTTTTATTTTTTAAAGTTAAGTTTATTAGGTTTGGTATTTTGTAGGACTAAGTTCATATTTATACTCAGATTTAAACTTTGTGATTAATCTGCTCATGTTCCCTTTTCAATTCTGTGTGAATTGTGTTCTTTGCTGTCACGCTTCACTGTGAGGGTGACTGAGAACTGGAACAGACTGCCCAGAGGGGTTGTGGAGTCTCTTTCTCTGGAGATACTCAAAACCTGTCTGGATGTGACCCTGTGCAGCCTGCTCTGGGTGAACCTGCTTGAGCAGGGGCGTTGGATTACCTTCCAACCCCAGCCACTCTGTGACTTTGATTTTTTGTTGTTGTTGTTTTATGGCTTTGGGGGGTTTTGCTAACAGTTCTGTATTTTTGCCTCTATATAACAACGAAGAATTTATAGTATAGTGTCCTAAAGTGTTTTGACTTGCAAGCATTCAAAGAAAAGCTGGCATTTTAAAACATGACTGTTAACACTGAACATTTTTAATTCATACGTTCATTGATGAGAATGCAGATAGAAGTTTGTGAAATGAGTAAGTTGGTCATATACAGAACTCAGAATCAACAAGTCTCCTGCTATGAATCTCATCAGAAGGAGGTGTCAGCTCCTCTGGAAGTGTCTTTTCTCTACTTCCTTGTTAACATCTGCATGCATGAGGAATGGATCTATATAAGTAAATAAGTAATAATAACCCTCTGTGGCATTTAAACATCTGGCATACTTGAATTTAAAGTGTGCACAGAAAATACCAGAATTAAATGCAGTTAAATCTGTGGAAAGCCTGAAAAGAACAGTGCTGGATAGAAATATTTACAGCTTCTTGAAGTCTGATGTGTCAGTTTTGGCAGTGTTGAAGACAGCAGAGCCACCAGTGTTGTTACTGCCTGTGAAAATGCCACAGGCTAAGTCCAGTGTAATAAAGTTTTGCAACTTTAGATTCCCACATATAAATTATTTCTATGCTGAGTGCTCAAAATCTAAAGCCATAACACAGTTTTTAACCTCAGGAACTATGGAATCACATTGATGAGAAAGAGCAGGACTGTGAAGCCACTGCAGTATTTCCTTACTTATTGTCTATGACATCTTGTATCACTGTTTAAAATGGTTGTACAATACATCACAAGCTACCAGGAGCATCATCACCCATACTATATGTTCTGAATTGTCCCGGGTTGAGACAAAGTTGGGAGGACACTTCCTGAAAGGGTGTCTTCTCTAAAAGGCAGAATTTCAGCCCCTTTCCCAGCCAAGGTTTGAAAGGAACTTTCTTGGAGGAAAGTGAAGAAAAAACTGGTTTTTTAAGAATGAAGGTGCACGCAGGCACAAAAAAAAGGAAGAAATAATTTTAGATAATAAACCTTCTCTGTTCTGGAGAAAGATGGTGGATTTTTAGAGCCCCTTCTTTCTCTGGCTTAGCTCCTCCCGAAGTTTGGGCCGGGCTGGGGGTCTGGTGACTTCTGTCTGTCCCCTCTGGAATGTCTCCCCCGGAGATGGTCTGATCTTTGGCCGAAAAGAACCAAGCCAAACAGTCCAAAAAGAAGGCAAAAGCAAAATAGCCGCAGTCCCAGAGAGAGGAAGAAACCTCCTTTCGTAGCTAACAGACCACCAGCTAGAGAGGAACGTAAACTAACCCTGCACGCTAACACAGCACCTGGAGGAGCTAAAAACAAACCGTGCTGGAGTTCCCTGGCTGTGCCCCTTCCCAGCTTAAAGTTACAGGAGCCGTTCCTGGGCATAAGCAGACTGTTCTCCTGAGTTTTGCAGTTTTTCAATGTTTCTCTTTGCTGTAGTACTTTCTCACGCATGCTGTTGTAAACATGGCCATGTTTTTGCTAACTGTCCTTGTTGTTTTCATTCCATTCTCCTAGGCGGAGACATGGGATGGATTTGTCCTTTGCCCAGTGTGATCGAGAGGTGGTAATTTCTACCTCCAATCCACGGTGATTTCTAAGAACATATAAATAAAGGTCAGAGGGTTCTGCCCTCTCTTTTTTACCCTCTCTCTTTGGCCTCTCCTTTTGCTCGCTCATTTGGCTCTCCCTTTTGGCTCCTCGGCTACTTGTGTTTGTGTCCGTGCAGTGCAGGGACATCCACGGCAGACGATAGGGAAATGCACAGCGTAAAATCACCCCAGGACATGCATAAAGAAACTGGACATCTGAGGGAACTTGTTGCTGTAGTTCTGTTCTATTTGTTTTGTTAAATGCCTGCTTCTATTTTAGTAATGTAGCAGTTACTTTAGCTAATTGGGTTTTTTTTTTTGTTTTTAATTGCCAGTTATCACAGACAGGTAGTAATTTTCTCTGCAGCTTCAGAAACAAGAGAATAAACAAATAGCTGCTGAGTACTGATGTGTTTTCACAGAGTGGATGCTTCCCCATGCCAAACTGTAATTCTGCAACGCATCAATTTTAGCCAATATGTAAAAGCAACAAATGATCAGTTCATCAGTATACTTTTTATTCATATTAATTATGAAGGTAGCTGTTTGTTTTAAAACATTATTCTTTGCAAGTCAAATAATTAATTAGTAATCTTCAGCTTGTTCATAATGAGCCCTGAGTTTGCATATTTTTTGCAGAATCAATGGGAAAATGCTTTTATGTCGCTGTATGCAAATGTTTATGTACCTCCATTGGAATGATGTCTTTAGCTTAGCACACTCTGTTATACAAAGTGAAAGAAATAGTGAGATGTGAGAAAACTTAACGTGTTTTTCTGACTTTATTAATACTTCCATTTTTTTTCCATTCAAAGCCTTTAGAATGTATTTCCTGTATTAAGCATATTTAATTTGGAGAATTTGTGGGAGGAAAGTGCAGCAAATATTTGCTTTGGAGATACATGAAAAACGTTGATAGGTTTGAAATAAAGCGTACTAGATTCCTACTGAGATTCACACTTACTACTGTGTGATCTGCTGTACTATCTGTAGAGAATGTCTTTGTGCATCAGAGAAACAAAAAGATCTTCAGCGGATTGTTTTATTGAACTCTTAATATATTTGCAGAAACATAACACCAGCACTTCGGCCGCATTGTTGTCATTGAATAATAAATCATTGCTGTAGTTGCCTAATGGGATATGTAGCAGTGCTGATGGTGGCAGTCTAGGCCTGAGCTGAAGTGGATTATTTTGAAACACAGAGCAAAAAGGGTAGATAGCAGGGCTCAGCAGAAGTTTTGGGGCTAGAACCTGGTGACTAATCACAAGAAAGGAGATAACAGAAATTAGATCTAACTAAAAAATGATATTGTCTTTCACAGTCCTTAGACATCCTTTGTAAGCTAATTATGAAACTGTCATATAAGCATTAGTGAACATATTTTCAACACTCCTAGTGGGTCTGAGGTGTCTATTTTAATATACAGATAGAGGACAAGTGGCTTTATTCCAGAAATGATGACCTATGCCTGCCTTTTATCCTAAGGGAGGTACAAATGCATGAGGAAAGGATCTTAGGGTGCATCTTTCTAATGCGGTGCCTCAGTCACATAACGTTGTGGGGTTTTAAGCAGGATTTGCTTGTTACATGCATTTCCATGGAAGGAAAATTGTGCTTTTGTTTTCTGTGCTTCTGCCTTGTTCTTGTCCCGTCGTTGAAACTGAGATGTGCGAGTGGTACCACCCTCATGTGCATGAGGGCTCCTGATCAGGCACACAGAGTCTCTGATCTGGCTCCTCAAGTGATGCACCCTTGAGACACTGGCAGTGCCCTGACCTGTTGTAAATAACTCATGAAGCAGTGATGTGTTGCCATCTACCAGTATAGCTGTGTGTAGCATTTGTAACATGAAATGGTGTGTCAAATTATTAAAGCTTAACGAATTCCTGTGATTACTTACCAAATTATTAAAAATAATCTGTTCAATGACAATAGACTTATCTGAAAACAAGAAAAAGAGATTCTGATGAGTCCAGCAGTAAAAAGCCCCAACAAACATAATTGTTCTGTGACTTTTGTTGTTTGCTCTATGTAGGAATCTTCTGTAATGTGCTAGTGTTGAATTTTTGAAACTAATTAGTACACGAAGATCCAACTGTAATAGTAACCACAGCTTGCTGGTTCAACAGACTAAGATGAGGGGTTTTTAGTATTAGCACATCCTGCACATATGGCCCACGTTTAGAGTACATACTTGACTTCAGCGTAGGCACCTATGGCATCACACCGGCTGTACCCTGAATAGAAGCTGAGCTGAAGCCTGAGCAGTCTAAAACAGTAGCTGGAGTTTCAGAATTTGGCTCAATGGCCCAGCAATGCAATTCCAGCTGCTGTTTTCCTATGGGAGTATTTGTTTTAGTCACACCTATGAACCTCTAGTAGTGTTAAGATGGAAGTGGGAGAACTTATGAAATAATCAGTGTGTAATAATAAGTGTAGATGACATTCCGGATGTGTGGTAACACAGATTCTTTCCCCTGGGAATTTTTCTCTTCTTCTTCCTGTGTTTTATAAATAAAGATAAGGTTTAGATGTTATTGAAACGGTCTCTGGAAAACATGGGCAGTTCTAGCCTGGCCAGTCAGCCTAGGGGGAGGTTTTGGATTGACCCAATCCGGACGACCTTTGAAAAGTCTATATAAGTTTTATAATTAAATAATAAATTCAGATTTATGCCACTTGACTGTCTCGATTTCTTCACTCGGCTAGCGGTTCAACAGCGACACTGATGTGCTGGGAAGAATTTGATCTTCCAGATATATACTTTCAAAATACCACTTCAAAATTTACAGTTGTTTGCCTTATTGATAAATACTTCTTAAATTTTTACAGTCACAGCACCCTTTGACTCCTTAGGTTATAAAGCTTCACTAGGAGATGCATTGCAGGAAAAAATATGAGAAATGAGTAGTTTTCAGTTACAGCTTTAGTCTTGCTATTTCTTTCTTACCTGTATTTTTATGTAACATGTTTCCATTTAACACAGTTGTTTTTAAGCTTTTTACCTTGCCTCTGGCAAAATTGAAATGCCACCCTTTCAGCATATGATTTAAGTTGTTCTTCACATTGTGCTTCATGATTATGTTCTCAAAGTTCACTGTTCTTTAACCTTCAAAATGCCTACAGACTAATTTAAGAATATGAAAACTGCTGCAGATAGCTTTAAAACTACTAAAAAAAAATCCTCCAGTTTGTCCTTGACCTACATCACATGCTTCATTAATTCAAATATGTAACCAGCATTTGCATTCTTAAAAATAAATTCTTCCCACAGGTACGGATAAATGACATTCGCTTCGATCAGAAGGGTTTGCCTGTGGATACTAAAATGTGATACACAGTCCTAACCACAGTAAATCATTGTAATGTCTTTTTTAGACCACTTTGAATGTTAATCTGTATTATTTAATATATCTGAAACTGATGGGTTAATTGACGTCCATCATGGAACAAAAATACTGTAAAGAACTAGACCACATCTCCTGGAGTAAGTGTTGCTTTCAGAGACTGCGCATCTGAGTAATTGAACAGATATCATTTATCCCCAAAATATTAAAGAGCAGGTTGTTATTTCTGGCTTAATTTAAATTAATAATTTACTCAGGTTTTACATTGCCTAGTTAATCTTATGTACTTGCTTAGTTACTCTTTGAATGGTAAGGAATTTTTGATGCTTATAGCTTCCAGAAATGATTTTTAGCTGATGTACTGTTTTAGCTACTTATATCAGTAAACTGTTTTATCCCAAATCATGGGTAAAAGGGGGATATGCAATAATTCCTCTTTTCTCTAAGCTGTTGTTGCCTTTTGACAGAACTGGTGAAAAATCTCCTTCCTTCTTATTCAGTGAGGCATTTACTGTTTCTTTGCTGTGACTGCATAATGAGTGCCTGCTGAGACAGTGTGTGTAACGCATATTTGTATGCATCAAAACCATGGGAGCTCAGACTTTAATCATAGGTCTCTGTGCACATGGAAAAAAAAGAAGTTATGTGGGTGTTCTGCTTATATTGTGGCATTCTCCTTGGGAGATGTTATGCATTTCATATCATATTTAAAAATTAGATTTTTTTTTTAAACTTCATTTGATTGCATGTTTGTATGTGAGTCAATATGAATCTCAGAAAACACCTGACAAATTGAATATCTGATTTATAAATACAAAATTATAATCCATTATTCAGGAAAGGATGCATATTCTGTTTTTTAAAAAATACTTGTTGCTTGATTGTGCTCAAGCTTTTTATATTTGTTCTTTTGCTTTTAAACAGAAACTTTAGTCTGCTTGAAGCTTAACGATTCTTCACAGGCTGTGTATACAGGTTTGCTGTTCAAATTCTGTCTGGGTGCCCAGATGCAGATGGCTTCCACATTCTGTAGTTCTTTAGAACTATGGGTTGAAAGCAGAAAATTTCAAGATCTCATTCTACCATGAAACCTTACTCTTGCTGTGTGCATATGCTGGTGCTGCTGTGAGTGTTGGGAGCTTTTCCAGGCCGGTGGGGTGTAAGTGTGTCTAAAGAAGTGACTCCATTATTGCATTGCCTGAGGCATAACAGCGAGGGCACCATCTTGGACCCCTAGTTTCTCAAAAGTGAGGAAGTGAGGAGTTTTGATTTCTAAGCACTTTCAACTTTCTAAGCAAAATGCAGTTGAAAAAAAAAAATCTTAGTGTATTCAATGCCTATGGCTTCCCTGAGAAATATCAGTAAAGATGTGCTGAGTATCCCTGTCAGCTGCAGAAGGCAGGTTAGATAGGTTTGGTAGCTTTCTAGACCTTACTGATTTCTTTGGTTAACAGGACTTAAAGAAATTGGCAAACAGAATCTACAAATAGCCAGAGTTTCAGTTCTTAGCTACATTTCATGCTTTCTAAAGCATGGATTCTGCCTCGTTTCTAAAATCTTGTCCTTTTGTGAGTTGGTCCTGTTGAGGGCACATACAGAGCACCTACTCTGGACGACAGCCCCAGCGAATGCTCTGTGAAAAGCTGATGAACTTATGGTGTTTGCAGGAAAAGAACTACCAGAATCAGTGAGCCGCTATAACAAGACTTAAATTACTTTAGCTTTTGTAAAAGCTTTTGATTACACAGCAGCTGCCAAGATCTAAACACCCCCACCCACTTCAAGGCAGGTTTTCTAGTTACACACTTGGCAATGTTTGTAATTTTTCCATCCATCCCCCTAGGCGTAATAAAAAGGTTTGCAATCTTTTTTTTTTTGTGGGGAGAGAGGGAAATAGTGATATTTAACGGAGAGATACCTTTCACAGGACAGCTTCAAAGAACTGTGTGTGCAGATAAAGAAAATTCCCTTTTCTTAGCATGCTGTGACAAGCAACTATTTTGATCTTCTGGTGGCATCTATTTGGGAGCTGACTGCCATATAAATACAACATGTTGAGCAGCTATAAGGGGTGTAGTGAATTAGTATTTTCTCTCAGTAATATCACTTCATTGTTTTACTATTTTATAATCCAAATCCATTTTCACAGAAAGATAGGTACATATATTAAGAGATGAAAGATATTGATGATAATCAGTTTCTAGTTAGACTGTGTGGTAGGAAATTGAAAAAAACTGTTGGGAAGTTTTATTCAGGCATTGAATCATACCTATATTTTCAATCAGATTTGTAGAAGCTTATATTTTCAATGCCTAGAAGTTTCTGAAATTAATATTAATATTGCTATGACGGACAAATACTATGACTCAGTTAACGTTCAATGCATTCTGGTCTTACTTTAAATATTAGCGTTCTAACAAGAGAGTTACTGCTGGACCCCAAGTGAAAAGCATTTGCAGCAGATAACTTCAGATGTTTATTTATCAAACGAGAGCCAAGCTGTCAGTCAGTTCCTTTCAGAGCAGTCAGGTTCCATTAGCCTGTTTGGTATCTCCCAGGTTCTTGTCTAGCTGCAAATGCCTTTATGTGGAAGACAGGAAAACAGGCATTGGTTTATTCTCTCACCTCCGTTCACAGGATGAAAGCGTGTGTGTTCAGAGATCCACTGCCTGGAGCAATGCAACGAGAGGAGTTTAAACTCATAGCACTGCAGTAGGGTTAAAAAAAAGGAAAAAGTAACAGCTTTTGAACATATTAAAGATGCATTTATCTCTGCTTTAGGGATTAAGAGGAATTTGTTATAACTTGTGCACAGGTCTGTGTTGGCTGTGAAAGGCTTGCTTTGTAATTTATGCACTGTCATTTTTCGGGGGGCACTCAATGGTGTTGCAATGTACAAATATGTTTTGACTACTTTTTAATGAAAAAGCTGAAAATGAATGTGACAGGATTTTTTTCTTAAGCTAACATGTAAATTAATCACCTTTTGAGATGACTATTTGAAAATTCTAAGTTGCTTTAATATAAGAACCTTTTCTGACTTATTACAATGGATGAGTGAACCCATGGTCAAAACTGCATTTACTATAATATGATATCCTTTTAATGTCTTTGTCATAAAATTAAGATCAAATGCAAAAAGCGAATGAATACACTCAGTACTGAAGTGTATTTTCCAAGTGTGAAGTTTCCATTTCAATGGGAAAAAAATTAGAGATCTGCACTCGAACACTATGGCTCCTCTATTTCTAAACTTCCTTTTAATAAGAAAATAACTTGTGAAATTTGGCAGATTTATCCTTAACTATGAGATAAAACCCATACATAAATGATAATATGTTGTAGTTGGTACCAAATTAGCTGGCTTTTATTGCCTCTGAATAGAAATGTATAGTCTGGCTGCTCATAGAGTTCAACCTTGAAACGACAGAAATAACAATATTGAAGTAGACCACTTCAAAGGGGGTTACTCATCATCAGAAAACTTTTTGACTGTTTGCTGACTGTTGATCTTCACTCTCTTCTACATTTACAGTTTTCTTTGAAATCACGAAAGAGGCGCATACTTTGTAAAGAATGTGTTTTATGCTTAAAAGGCAGTTGCGCTGACTAAATCATCATTTTGTAATTAAGAATTACAGTATCCTTGGGAAATATGGATTACTTGGAATGTGAAGGAGAGATGACTTCTGGTATGTAATGAGGAAGTGTTATAATAATACTTCACATCTTTGCTTATTGATCTGTGTGTCCCATACAGTGCTGCTTAAGTAAATAGTAACAGAATGGTGCATCTAATGTCTGTACCAGTGTTGTCTGTTAATATCACTTACCACTAAATTCTCAGGACCCTCTGCTAGATTAGTTTATAAATTGTTGTGGTTTAACCCCAGCTTGCAACTCAGCCCCATAGGACCACTCACTGGAGGAGAGAATTGAAAGGGTAAAAGTGAGAAAACGGAATGGGTTGAGATAAAGGCAGTTTAACAGGTAAAGCAAAAGCCACGTGCCCAAGCAAGGCAGACCAAGGGATTCATTCCCCACTGCCCATGGCAGGGAGGAGCTCAGCATCCCCAGGACAGCAGGGCTCCGTCCCCTGTAACTGTGTCTTGGGGAGACCATCACTCCAAACATCCCCCTTCCTCCTTCTCGCCAGCTTTCTGTGCTGAGCGTGGTGCCACATGGTCTGGACATACAGGAGTGTTCCATTTTTATTTATTTCTAGGTTGTATTGACAGCAGATTCTTTCTTCTTCTTCCTGAACCACTGACTCATGGAAGCGTCTGTGCCAGCATGGCTCAGGGAAGCTGAAGTTGAGCATTGGCAGCAAAAGAAGGGACCAGCTTTTGCCAGGCCTTTGTCCCTTCTCAAAGACTCTGACAGGGACCAGTTCTCCTTGTGTCTTCCCCCAAGTCTGCTCCTCTTAGCTGAGCACTAATTAAGCAGGGCTCTTCCTTTCTTGTTCCTCCTTTGAAGTCTCTTATTTGCCTCTGGGAGAGGCTGATTAGGTACCCAACAGCCCATGAGCTCCTTCCAGACTCCTATAATGGGGTGTACAAACCCTGCATTATGCCACTGCAGAATCATTCCATGGGGAGCAAAAGGACAGAAGGGTTATGGAAAATGGGCTGATAGTCTCCTACCCCTTTCTAGTATTACATACTCACTCTCTGTAGAGTCTGTCAGGCTTCACAGTGAGCACCCCAGCACCAGCAGAGCAGAAGCTGTCTGTGGTGCCCGACTATTAGAGCTGCTGATCACGGCAGAAATCCCACTGAAGAAAAATTCAGAGAAGACTGTGTAGGAGTGAAGCTTCACATAACCAAGGTTTCCATGAATTTCAAGAACGGTTTAAAGTGCCATAAGTGACTGTTCATTATATCTGAGTTAAAGGTATGGCCTTTTCTATGCTTCTCTCCCCTGCTTTATCTGCCCCTTTCAACTTTCCTGATAGTGCCAGAATAGAGTTAGTGGGGAGGTTTAGAGGTAAAGAAGTGTGGAATCTTCTTAAGCGGACACCATTGTAATGTATCCAGATTATTTTATATATGTATTACATACAGTATTATCTCTTCTTCATACATTCGTGAGTGATTAAAATACAGGGTGAGGGAGCTCCTTTAGGGAGGCTCTGGAGTGCTCACCCTCCTGTGTGCTGATTATTCGACTGTCTCGAGAATTCTGCTAAGAACTGTAGAAATGAAACTAAAACATAGTCACTGTTTGGTTGAGAGTATCTTGTATGCCATGGGACACTACTGAGAAAAGGTCTAGAAGTATGGTCTTCTCAGCATTTATGCGTCTTTCCTTTTCTCTTATAAAATGCCTTTTTCAGTTTACAGTGGCAGATTATTTATTTATAAAGATACGAGAATCCTTCTCCCAAAGTTTTTGTTTCATAGTGAGACTTTAAGACAAAACTTTGTACATTCTTTCTAGATACACAAGGTAAAACTACTCTGAAACTATTTCATTCCATCTAATCACTTCCTTGAATGTTATTTCAACTGCCTGAGAAATAGACACTGGGAATGAATCTTCAGAAGCTGAAGTTGGTAAGGAGTGAATACACTCAGTGCCTTACTTTACAATTTATTCATAGGCAACTGAACTTCATATGACTTTACTGTATTCATTGTAGTATTAATTCATGGTAAATCCACCTAAATTAGCCCAGTATAAGTCAAAATAGATAGACAGAAGGAACAGTGCTTGTGCTGTGAAGCTCAGTGTGCAGCACGGCTGTGCTGCCACTGACAGTGCCTGCTTAGTGCCCTGCACAGCCATCCAGCTGGAACCAAAAGGTAGGAGCTTGTGTATGGGCCCCTGGCCAGTTCAAACACTTGTACTAAAACTCAGTTCTGCTGCAAAGACATTCATAGCTGGAAATTGTTACTTGACTGGTTCATATAGCTTCAAGCTGATGTATAATACACACTTCCAGTTCAGCATCAATTTCAGTCCATTCATCTACATTTGATGCCAACTGATAGAGTCATGTTTGTTGTAGTGTAGTGTCAGACCCTCAATGCTATTCTGAGCCTTTGTTTCCTAGAAAGAAAATTCAGAGCAAAGGTTTTTGGTCAGTAGCAAATGCAGTCTGAACTGATTTTTAGTTTGGTAGTTCCAGGGTAAATCAGGGTCACAGCAAGAAAATACAGAGAATCAGATATAAAGTACTCCGAGTTACATTTTATATTACAGGATATTTGGTCTGCCTGATAAACAGCATAGGCAAATGAGGAATATACTGAATGTAGAGAGACAGAATTACTTAGATAACATCATTTTCATGAGAGCAGGTAGAAGGTGGTGATCTGGAGAGCTTTGTGGGGAGGGAGCACATACAGAAAAAAGGGAAGCCAGCTGTGGTGATACAGACAGCAATTTAGAGAAAGCGAGCAGTGTCAGCAGAGGGGTTACTGCCATGCAAAATACAGCAAGAGGAGGAGCAGCTGATAGTGGCTGCTGAGAACCTGTTGTTCTTTCTTTCTAGTTATGCTGTGTTTTCTGTTCCAGGAGCATTATTGGATCTGCATAGGCATTCTTTAGAAAGGCATCTTTTTATACAAAGGAGAAAATAGTGTTTTTCCTTGTTGAAGTGATTAATTTTAAAACCACAGAATATAATGTAACGTTTGTATGTATAAAATACAAAAGGCCAGACATTAAAAGGGAAATAGAGTCTTTATTAGAGGAACTAGCTGTGAGGAAATTTGTGGAAGTACTCTGCTAAGGAAAAAAAATGTTCAAGTTAATTCTGACTGAGTTGTTTTCTGAGGAGTGTGTGGCACTGGAGTTACTTGGAGCAGTCAGTAGCAGAGGACAGACATGCAAGCAGTAAAATAGTGTAGAGTTTCTGAATTGTGCTATACAAACCCACTAAACTCTCATTTCGTTTCAATGTGAACAGCAATTTGGATTTTTCTGTCTTTCTACTTAACACTGTGATAGCATGTGACATGATTTTAGAGAACTGGGGAAAGCAGAGATTCTGTGAGTGGAGTGCAGAATATTTACACAACCAGTTTTTTTAACCCCTGGGTGAGGATTGTCCAGCCAGAGGAGCCTGATTTATGCAGAAAGGGAAGTGTGCTATTTGTTGAAAGGTCTGTTCCTTGCTACCGAGCTTGAATGGTATTTTAGACCAAGAGGAAGAATTTTCCTGAAGGCACATTTTAAAGTCAGCATAAGGCATACAACTCTGCAAATATTTCTACCAATCAGGAGGCAGACCACGGAGTCTGGATATGTGTTTTCTCCTCAGAGTAGGAAGATGGGAATATTTTCCCCTAGTTTTAATGCTAGCCATTGCCAAATGCTCTGATTTCCTCTCATACAAAAAATACAGGTAGACATTTAGGCACTCACTCTTATTTCTTATTTTCCCATGTATGTCCTGTGGTGATCTTTTGTTGTGTGTTTGTACAACCAGTGGTAAATCTGTTCCTCTGCTTACCTTGTAAAGCAGCTTACCTTGTGTGCCTTGCGTTTCCAGCTGGAAAGAACTTGTCAGTGCCTCAGGCTGTTGTTTCTCTTTCTTGCTTTTACAACCATCCCTGTAAACAAGAACTATGTCTACATTTTTGTATTCACATTTTGCCAGAGGGCTTTTGTATTCCAATTGCAAGAATTTGTAGTTGGAACAGACCTCTATATCTATTATATAAATGCAAAGTTATAATATATGATTCTGTGACTGAATATTTAATTATTTTATGTTTGGGGTTTTTTCCCACAGGCATGTGCTTCTAGTACACTAAATAAATTTTAATTTTTGCTTTTTAAAGTGTTTTATGTTTGAATAACGTATCTACTCTCACAACTAGTAACAGTGTGTTTCAGCCGATCTCCTTTGCTAGATTATTCTATCTGTGCAGGTTGTGGCATACACTGCACTCCTGTCCAAGTCTCTGTAATTTTAACCTTTCAAAGCACTGGAAGCAGCAGTTCCCTATTCATGTCTCAGTTTGCTGTGAGCTGGACAGGTGTGTTAGTGCATCCCTGCAGCACAGACCTCAAAGCTGTATTTGGGATCCAGTTTTACCTGAGGGGTCTCACAGAAATGCACGGTCACGGTGCTCTGGGCTTTGCAAGAGTGTGTGTGTCCATACACATCCCGCTGCGTGGAACAGGAGTCGGACTCAGCTGCACTGCCACCGTTTCACACTGGAACTGTGAAAGGGGCCAACCAAATTACAGCTGAGGCAGCAGATACGCCTGCAGTAGTGATATCAGCAGGCTCCAAGGCAGCGTAGGCACAAAAACAACTGGTTAGTTGGATGTATGGAACATGTGGAAGTTTGTCTGGATGAAACAGCAGCAAAGAGATCTGACTGTGTCTCTCTAAAGGATACAAGAGAGGAGGTTTGGGGTATGTCTGTTAACTCTATTTCTCTATCACTAGATTTTGTACTTCTATTGACTCCTTTCAAAAACTGTTTTTTCAATTCTTAGAACTTTTGTACATGTATTTTCAATGTGTGAGAACATTGAATTACTTTATATATCTGCCTTTAAATTTTTGCTGGTTTACTCATAGGGTTATTTTTTAAATGAAAAGATCTGTATTTTATGGAATATACCAGCTGTGACCAAATTCCACTTCAGTGACTTGGAACATTTTCATTATGTTTAGTTTGTCTCTGGAGCCATTGAGTTAGTTCCAGATCCAGTATTAAATCTTTAGTTCACTCCCTGGATAGCCCAAGATATTATCATAAATATTTATAAGAGAGAGAACTTGTCTAAATCTTAGAAGATTTGAAGGATAATCACAAGATTTGGAGATGAACACAATTTAATTCTGCGCTGAGGTTTTGGATTTTATTTCTAAAGCAGCAACAGAAATTTTAGAAAATCACAGATCCACAGGATGGTCCAAGTGAGCAGGGAACCTCTGGAGAACCCCCAGTCCAACCCTGCTCAGAGCAAGGGCAGCTGCAGAGGAACGTCCAGGGCTGAGGTGTGTTGGCTGTTCAGTACCTCCAAGAGCAGAGACCACACAGCCTCTCCAGGGAACCTGTCCCTGTGGTCAATCACCCTTTTCTTAGGTTTAAACTCCATTTTAGGAGCGCTGAATGGAATTGATGGAATGGTAAAGTTATGGAGCCTTTCACTTTTAAGTATAACCTGTTTTTTATTAACATCTCAATGTCAATTGTCATCTTAATATTCAAATGAAGATTTCTGCCTGTGTTGTGGCTATTCTGAGCATAAATACTGGCCACTGCATCTCCTACAAGGAAATTCTATAACAATATTTCTTTTTCTAATGACAATGCATGTTTTTATGTCTTGATAAAGAAATACTTTACTTAAAAGATCATTTAATCATTGATGTGCTTACAAGGAATTTTAATATTTTCATTTCCATACTTGCAATGAAAATGGTTTTCATGCAGCGATACTGATCTGCTCAGTATAATACAGTAAGTCACCAGCAGATGGGAAGGCAACCCAAGTGTCCTGATTACCTCTTACCTTGAACTTGCTGACAAACAAATCAAGAAACAACTTGTCACAGTATTGTACAAAGTTCTGTGTTTCTTTGTGTGATTTCAAAGAAATGTGAAGTTCCACTGTGCAAAATAACATAAAATCTAGGCATACCTTTTCTTAGCAGAAATTATCCAAAAATAAGTTATAAATTTGGAGGTCCCCAGCACAGAAAGGACACTGATGTGTTGAAGCAAGTCCAGAGGAGGCCACCAAGGTGATAGAGGTATGGAGCATCTCTGCCGTGAGGAAAGGCTGAGAGAATTGTGGCTGTTCAGCCTGAAAAAGAGAAGGCTCTGGGGTGACCGAATTGTGGCATTGCAGTGCCTGAAGGGAACACACACGAGAGATGGAGAGGGACTTTTTACAAGGGCCTGTAGTGACAGGACAAACTAACAGACATGAGGTTTAGATGAGGTGTTAGGAAGAAATCCTTCCCGGTGAGGATGGCGAGGCCCTCGCAGAGGTTACCCAGAGAAGCTGCGGATGCCCCATCCCAGAAAATATTCAAGGCCAGGCTGGATGGAGCTTTGAGCAACCTGGTCTAGTGGAATGTGTCCCTGCCCATGGGCATGGGGTTGGAACTAGATGGTCTTTGAGGTCCCTTCCAACCCAAAACATTTTATGATTCTATGAAAATACAGTATTTTGCTATTTCTGTGTATAGACAACACTGTGCTGTTTGTATACCTAAATTTTGTTTGTGTTAAAATACTTCTCTTGGAACTGAAGTGTTCTGTCGTGTTTTGAAAATAGGTTGCAATTGGTACTACCATGTCAGTTTTCAGCCCCAATTTATGATTTAAACTTACATTCTTTCCTCTTTTTTTCTACATGGCTTTGCTACGTAGTGAGATGGGTGAGCAAAATAGTGACAGAAGGGCAATTTGTATGGCCAGCACTTGAGGCTGTTTGAGTTCTTGCAGTTAAAGCCGAAGCCATTAGATGGTGCCACGCTGTAACCAGAATTTTCTCCTCATCTGCTTAAAGCCATCTGTGCGTTATAGCTGGCACATCTTAAATGGCCAAGCCTATTCTTCTAGGGCACTGCCTTATATTGGTCAGCCTCAGTCATTATGTGCAAAGCTCAGACAATAAATTAAACCTGTAGAATTTTTTTTATTTGTTTCAATAAAAAAAATGCACCATCCTGAAAATTCAACAAAAGAGAAGGCAATGGCAGGACAGATTTACTGCCCCTTTTTCAGTTGAAAGCCGTGTGCAATCTAAATGATTTACTTATTTGCTAGCCCTGCATGGTGCTGTCTCCTGGGTTATCATTCACCTAAATGGCCAATGTAGTACAATGAAAATGATAGTGCGGTTACAAATTCACAGCAATTTACTGGTTAGAATCTCAAACTGGTAAATTATTTAATTTCCATTTTTTCAGTTACTGTTCAAGGTTGAAAACTTAAGAAATGGAATGTTAAAAAATGGAAGAGAATTTAGCAGCTTTGGAAGCTCAAGCAGTAAAATTGTGGTGAAAGGGTGGGCTTTATTGTATATGTAGATGCGATAGGCTTTTGTACAGCATCTGACTTACTACTGTGTGACATTCTGATAAAAAATTAACACTCTACAATATCAGCAAAGCCCATCTTAAGTGGATTAAGTGCTGGTTAACTGACAGTTATCAAAAAGCAGTTGTTAATAGCGAATCATCATGTAAATGGGAGTGGTTTTACCATGTTTGTGTGGGAATGGTAGGAGGTCTGACTCTCTGCATTTCTGCAGGTGAATGATAGATATAAAATCACTGTGGGTGTCTAAGGGTGATGTAAAAATTGCTTGGGTGGCAGGTCATGACCTGGTCAGGGCACCCATGAAGAGAAGTTTGTGTTACTCTGTGACCTCAGACTGCGCAAACAAATCTACCTATTCATTTAGCACAGACAAATGCAGACCCATGAAGGTGGATGGATAGGAACAGGCAACACAATCTGTGTAAAAATGGGGGCTGTGTTATTTTCCAGTGAAAATGGAAAATCCATAGGCAAATTTGAATAATGATATTGAGACAGTGTAAGTTCTTGTTTTTGAAGGAAGATTCTTCCCATTTCCATTGGCTTGTGGCCATGGGGTCACCCAGATGAGGGCTAACTGTTTTCTTTGGTAGGTCAGTTTTAAGCTGGATCAGTTCCCTTATCTGACTGAATGTGTGGCCTCGTAAGCTCTTGTGCTTGGCATAGTTGGGAGCTGGGGAATAATTGGATTGCCTTTTTCAGTGGAATTCTTAATTGATTATGAAAGCAAACTCTGTCACCACACAATTCAGCAGCAGCTCCCACTAGGAAGCCTTGGACAGTAATACTGCAGAGTAATGTAGAGGAGCCAGGGAAAGGAGTCCTGTGAAGAAAGGCTTTATTGCAGCGCGTGTGACAGCCTGACCAGTGACGAAGTCCATCTCCTGGCAGGAGGCCTGCCTGAGTCGGGGTGACACGGAGCAGCATGCTGACTGCGTGTCCGCCAGGCCATACGGAACCAACGCCTGGCTGCAGCAGCATGCACAGCTGCTTCCTGCAGGTCTCTTATCAAAATGCAGATTTTGCCAATCAGAAAACTACTGCTGAACTCAGAACATTTGAATGAAGGTCTGGTGAAGTTCAGCAAGGGCATTTCATGTGCTTTCAAGTTAATCCAGAATATTTAGTGTTTCATCTAACAAAGAGGTAACCTACGTATTGTCATTTTTTAAGTCAGCTATCGTAAAGTTATTTCTTTAAGTTTTCTTTGCATCTTCTTTAGACCTGCATTGAAGACAGTATGACAGACAGGTCCTGCTATCTTTTCTGTCTTCATATTTCATATCCTATGAAGAAGAGAATGAATTCAAGGTACCACTGTTACGCTTTATTTCCTTTAAAACTCCAAGATAATAAATACTTTTATTATTATTTTGTTTTCCTATTTGGCTACCAAATATTTTGATAAATGAGCATAAGTAGCTCTTAAAAGAGAGAAGCAAAATAAAAAGAAAGGAAGGAATAGGTGAAGTTTTGAAATGCGTATATGAATTCATAACATTCCACCTCTGGTGACCTTGCTTCAGAAGCTGTCTAGGACAGGTTTAATGAGCTTGGTCCACTCAATTTGATTCTTAGAAGACATTTGTAATCCAAATTACAAAACCACGCTAGAGTCTGGTCCAGTTTTCCATAAGTGGCAGGTTCTGACAGGAGAAGTTTGGTAGCTGCAGCGTGGGGATACGGGGGGCCAGGAGAGAGGTGCCTGGGCAGAACTGCAGGGAGAAGGGACAGTTCTTGCCTAGTTCGGGATGCCTCTGAAGTTGGCATGTTGGGCGATTTCTTTGTCTCAGCCAAAAGTGCCAAATAGAGCTGCAAGTTGTGAGAGCCTTTTTCAACATTTTGACTTTTATTCTGTTACATACCCACAGAATAGTGGTGACAAACCGAATCTCGCTAACAAAAAGACTTTCTAACAGAAGAAATTCACACTTTCACTGCATTTCATGGCCAGGCAGCCTGTGTACAGTCAGGGAATTGTTGGGGTGCACAGTGTGTGACCATCAACTTAAATATTTGTCCTTTTAAGCTTTGAAACTTAAGATACTTGATTAAATGTCTTTATAAATTTGAGGGGCCTGTTTCCCCATGTGGTTTGACTGATCTAATTGCATTTAATTATTACAGTTCTAACAGATTACATTTCCCATGTAAAAGTGAGGGAGGAGGATTACATCGCAAAATTCTTGTCTTCCTTATAGTTTGTGAGATCTAAGAAATGCAGAAGGAGTGCATTGAATACTCATATTACGTGATTATTCTAACAGTTGTTTGTGATATGGTTGTCTTCACTGCTTAGATTCTGCTTGTTTGAGACAGTGGCTAAGCACCTGCTAGTCACTGCAGAATCCTACAAAATAAAGACTAAAATTTTACCTCAGCTGACACCAATCAGTGAAGCAGATGCTGCAGAAACACTGAAGAGAATTTTAACATTGTTTTAATTGCATGTTAGAAGTAAAATAATGTTATCTCAGTGGGGCAGTGAGTTAAAGGCATGAAAAAAAAGGAATTTTTTTTGTCAGCTATTATTCTTTTGTTCTTAGTTTTTGGTTTTTTAAATTGCTTGAATGTTTATGTCTTGCAGACTGTGCTGGTTTGTTTGGAATTACTTCAGGTGATTTGAGAATGCATTGTAATGTTCATAGATTTGCTATGACCAGTGTGAGCACACCAGCTTTTCAGTCTGAAGTTAGAATTTCTTAGTATAAACATTTGCTTTTTTCAGTTTGAAACTTAGTTAAAAATACTACAGTTCCTGCAGATTTTTTTTATTTTAAATTGGCCTATAAAAATAGTAGTTGTATTTTAGAGTCCAGCAAACAAAATTTTAGAGGTGGCTTTAATGCTGGTTCGGAAGCATGAATTTTAAGATGAGTTTCATATCAGAGCAAATAATTTTTGTGAACGTGATGTCTGTGAGAGATGTGAACTCTGATAACGCCGATGAGCTCTGGAAGCTGAAACTGATGACACCACCAAATACTGACTGTGGGGCTCTATCAGATGCAGATACTGCTGCAGTTAGAGGAAACAGAAAACGTGTTATTGAATAAAAGCAGCAAGTTCTCTGTATTCCGCTCCAGCCACTTCCTCCTTTCCTGCTCTCAGCAGAAAGCAGCCCCTGCGAGCGAGGAGTCCCGGGTTTCACATGAATAATTCTTACATCACCAGCAGCCTCTCCTGGCTGGCTGCTGCAGGGGCTGCGCTGCCCCGGCTACTTTGTCAAGGCGTTTCTGCTGTTTCTAGAAAAGAACAGAAACTGGAAAAGAAAGGAGAGCCGGGTTCCTTAATATCCCAGACGAGAGAGGGTTGGTGATGTCCCTGCAGCTGCCGAGTGCTCAGGGAGAAGCTCACGGCTCTCAGGGCTTGCGCTCTCGGGCAGATGTGGCAGCACAAATGAGATTGCCTTTACTGCTGCGTTGGGCACTGACTTGGTAAAGTTATGAATAAAAATGATGGGGAATCGCACTTACTTTTATTAACTTTAAAAAAATAGGATTGCATTATGTTCCAGTGCCTCCCAACAGACTTGGAAAAGTGTATTTAGAAAAAAAAAACCTTACCACAAACTTCCGGTGACAGCAAAATTTTTATCATTTGTAAAATTCTGCTTAATTTTATTAATACATATTGGTGTGTTGAGAAAATATATTTTTATTAGTAAATGAATGCCACAATTTGGTGTATTAGTAAAGTATGGTGTGGGAAAGCTAGAAAACTATCCTGGTAAATCAGGTTGATTATTTAGTTATTGTAATATAATTATTTGTTGTAATATAATTTTGGGGCAGAGTTCATCTTCTGTTTCTCCTGATGTGAGGAACCAAGGAAGTATATGTAAGCATGTTGAAGAGAGTGGGGATAGTGACAGAGAAGAAAGCTCCCCTGTCCAGATTGGCAGCCTTTGTTTGCTAATCATTACAATTTTAGATTGTAAACATTCTTTGAAGAAAACCTTTGTTGACTGCATTTCTGGTTTCTTTTCACATTTTTTTCTTTTTCCTGCTGACTCAGTCTATCAGTTATCAGTTTCACCTAGGCAGAAAATTCAAGGAAACAAAACATTCCAAGAACAGCACAGACGTACATGTCTCTTCTGCAATACTGTGAAATTAAATTAATCTGTTCTATGCTTAAAGTGAAGGCCTACTAAAGAACGAGTAAATTGTGTCATTATAGACATTCTCGAAGAAATAGTTAAAATGTATTAAAACAGGAATACATGTTCGTAAAAAACACTTAGTTACAAACAGCAAAAAAATATGACCAAGCAGAATGTGAGGGAACAAAACTACTTCTGCTCCACAGCAGGACAGATGTTTGGGTTTAGTGAAATAATATTTACTAATAGGAACTTACCTCTGTATACACATGTAAACCCTTTTACAAGAAGTTTATCCATTTGCTTTACACCAGGGATTTTACTGGCATGTTCCCAACACGAATTGAAGCCTGTGGATCAAAGCCCAGGAGTCAGAATTCCCGATGCAGACTGTAGAATTTATTTCACATGAGCAATGTGTTTTGGGAAATCCTTGAAGGCAGAGAAGAAATGGTGCACAACTCATAGACTCTATTCCACTTACCTGCTCCACTACAGGATGGACACAGGAGAGGACTCATGTTCTTACCAGGTCCCATCGGAATCTCTGAAAACATGATCCAATTAATTTCAGTTTATAATTCAGGTGTCTGTTAGTGACTCTTCACAGTGTCCACTTAAAAAGACTAATTTGGATTGCTTCACCACCAGAATATATGGTGTGAGGAAAATAAACAGAAGCATTTGCCAGGAGCTGCTTAAAGTGGTACAATCTAATGGAAACTTCTCTGCAGCTTTTCCTAAGGGTAATGAAGTTGTGAAGAAGAAGCTTCTTCTCGTTAATATCTCAGTGCAAAAGAAATTTGGACCAAGATGTAAACATCAGCATTTTTGGGTCATGGAAATACATAAGAGCTTTATACATGAAAAATGCAGGTGGTTTTGAACAATTTCATGCATTCTGAAGACAAAAATGTAATATAAAAATCATGGGTATTTATATGGCACAGCTGATGATTCACAATGGGTTGGGATCATACAAGCTGCAGCATCCGTCCCGTTGTTATTCCAAGTACGCAGAGGGCCATTACCCTACAGCTTTAATTCACTGATGTTTATTGCTAAGTAATGGAAAAAGTTAAGCCTGTAGCCTGACTAAAGAACTTTCTGCGTGTGTTTGAGTGGAACCCATTCTCCAGGTGGAGATAAGGAGCTCTCCCAGGAGATAATCACTGCCAACACAGAACAGTCCACAAAGACACAGCACTCCCACTGAGCGGGATCCTTCCCGTCAGGATTTCAGTCTGAACCGAAGACTCCTCTGAAGGATATTTCTCTGCTGCACAGTACTGCCAATGCCCTATACATAAAATCCCGTGAGCTCTGTTTTTATTTTGGACAGCAGTAAGAAAGAGAGGATTTGGGGTGGGAGTGAAGGATTTTTCTTCTCTTCCCCCCCCCGCCCCAATAGTGTAGATCACTCATCCAGGAGGCAGATGGTCGCAGTGGTCATACTCCCCGCTTTGTAACTGGGCACTTGTTTTTGGCATGCTAATGATTTATTGTTCCCAAAAATAGGTTTTACAGACGGGGTCAATTATATTTTTGGATTGTACAGCATGTAGAGCAATTAGTTAGTTGCACAAGGCAGTTGGGTTATAATGCAGCACACTCCTTCTTCATAATTGGCACCTTTCTGATATTCCATTTGTAATGGAGGGGTCTATCTTTACAAACAGTCCCTTGTATGAGCATGAAACTACACTGGCTCCCCTCAGATACCTTTACACACAGAGACAATTCTATTTTTGCTTTGCAGGATGTGTGGACTAATTAGCTGTAGAGAAATGGGGCACTTGGTCTTCAGATTTCAAGATCTTACTGCATCAAGTGATTTTTAGACACTTTCAAGGGCAAACTGGTAGGTAAAATTATAGGAGGAGATTGTGCCAGCTCTCATCTCTCAGACTGTCATTTGAATGCAGAATGAGACATTTTATAGTTCTGTTGTTTCATTATCCCTCAGTGTCTGGATCACGCTGCAGTGGATAGGGTCATGTGCCACACACGGTGCTGTGCAGGTCTGGATGAGCACTGCACGTGGGGCTCAGCCGTGTGGAAAACATCCTGGAACCAGTGGGATGAGTGGTGTGCTTTAGATTCAGGCACTAGTTCAGATGTACATGTTATTAGTAACTACCCACTGATTCATTAGCTGTTGTGATGTCAACAACCACTTTGATTGACATAAGTTAAAAGTTTTCATATTGAATATAAAAATATCTTAACTACTCTCTTGGGAGAGCAGATAAACGAGGGAGGAGAAGTTTTCATACATGGCATTTATGATAAGATTTGTCCTTAAAGTATTCCCAGTCAATCTGTAGCTCTGCTAAAAATGTGGTGCTAAATCTAGAGATGAATTTAGGGTGGCATATTATATAATTTTTTTCTTGCAACTAGCAATACTATAAATGAAAAATCAGAGAAAATAGTGAATCTACTGTGCTGTCTGTAGTGTATTTGACAGAATAGTCATCACTAAAACCTTGGGCAGAGCAATAGTTACTACAAAGCTTTGTTGTTTTGAGTTTGGTGAAAAATCACATTGTAGTGGATATTAGCAGGTGGTTTCTGAAATAATGGGGACTAGGTTTAGTTTTGGGGTTTAGTTAATATCTTTTTAAAGTGAGGAATGATCCATTCGTCTGTCCATTTACTTATTTATTTATTTTTGTAATACCGACTCATCTGGTACTGGGGGAGCAGAGAGGAGATAAGAAATAACAATGCCAGAAGGGAATGAATGAAAATTACAGACTTGAAGCTACCCTAACAGGAAGGTGCCTGCTCTCGCCTATATTGTAGGTTTGGAGATTAGGTGATTGTACGTTAAGAAAATCACACTTGTTCTTGATATCTAATAATGATACCACCCAGTACGCACAGTCTGAAATCAAGCAGAGGAAAAAGATAGGTTTCCTGCTGCCCAAGGGGACTGATGGGATTCATACACATTTTGGAAGCATCTCTAAGAATGGATTCAAATCGTGGAAGCATTTTAGAATACAGCAGAATCCACAGAGCAGATGTTTCCGTAGCCTCAGCCAGCTCTGGGACATGGCTTACACTGTTCTTGCTGAAAGTTTGGCTACTTATACACCACAACCCCAAATATGTGAGGATTTTCATATTATTAATAAAAAGTAAAACGACAGTCTGTGCAGAGGGGACACAAAAGAAATGCTTTTGAGAAAACTTTTGCAGTTCAGCTGTATTCTTTCCTGATAATGCATGTGAGCTAGATGTGTGTATGTATAACATACCACTCGTACATAGCTAGGACAGGAGTTGCTGCTCCTAGGTGAGGGAGAGAGGGGAGACACTGGGCAGAGGCTCAGCTCTGCCAGCGCTGTACATAGCTACTGCCACTGCTGGAGACTCCTGGCACTTTACCTCCTCTGGACCAGGAAAAGAAGTTCTTCTCTGGACCTTTGATCAGAGTGAAAAAAACGAATAAAAAGTCCCTGGTTTTTCACTTTTCTTCTCAGGTGAAATGTCAAAATTATTGCCGGTGCAATTGTTTGGCAAAGAGGTAACTAAGGTGGTTTAATAATTTACGGATTAATTATTTACCTAATGGCTTTGCAACTTCTGTTTTCTAATCAAAAGTTATATGCTTGCACAACACTATAAAATGTAATTTATATTCATGTGAAGTATGGAAGATATGAACTTTTATTATAAACTTCTACAAAAAAATGCAGTTAGTTTGTTAGTTTTAACAAAACCCTGGAAAACTAGAAATTGTGTTTTACATCACTCTGGGTTTTTCTGGAGTGTGCATAAGGCTAATATGCAAGTTCAAAAGTTGTACAGAAGTGGTTAATTTGTCCGATGAATTTTGTCATGTCTTGATGTGAGAAAATTAGCAAGAGTTATTTGAAAACTGGAAGTTCTGTATTGTTGCAGATCCTATTTGTAGACAGTTTTTGTTCTGTTATCAGCAATGCCTCTGCTTTAGTCAGGAGAGGAGGTTAGCTCAGCTTGTTGCTGAGTTTATCAGAAATACATTTCTCCCCCATACCTCTGAACACGTGGTAGAAGTTTTCCTCTTTGGATTTCACATAAGGCCCCTTTGACTTCTTACTTCAGGATATGCATTTTATCTCTGTCTTTCCCGAAAAACACTCAGTCTAACGCTATCTGTCCTCTCTGAATACAAATCCCTTCACAGATTAGAGTAACAGATAGAAGAGCACATGTATCATGGGTTATGATGTATCCACATTAGTCAAAATAGAAGTGCTTTAATCGTAATTTGAAATAACTTTAATTAAACAAACTTTTGGCGCTTTCACTGATAAAAATCTTAAACCAATCCCAGACAGTGATATCTACATCCTGGGAAATTATTGGGAATTATTACTGTTTAATCAGCATTTAAATAAGATGCTCTCAGACATCATTCACCTTATTTACATATTGGTGAGCAAATGTGGATAAAAAACTGTATTCAGATTGACTAGGGACAGTAATTTTGGTGGAATTCAATTAACTCCTGTTTTTGGTTGAAAATGTATCTCTGTTTATGAATAGCATTACATCCTTTAATGTTTTACTGGCAGGACAGGATTAACAGCATGACAGCTTAACGATCTGATTAACATAATCTATTGCACTAACTCAGAATTTACTTGCCATTTGGAGGAGACAACATTTCTCATTTATTAAAGGAATAGGTGCAGACTACTTTTTTGTCTCAAATTCTGGCATCTCAGCTCTTGATGTCTCTTCCTAGAGACATTAAAAGTGATATGAATATATCATATCCAAGATTAGTTAGAAAAACACCAGTCTTTGTAGGTGTCTTGAGGATGGCAGATGGTCATGTCTTTGTGTCAATGATACAAATGAACATGCTGTTTATTTTTAGTAATGTAAATTGGAAAAAGCATATCCAGGTTCTCAGGGAAAATACGAACTTGAGGGATAGTTAGCTGGTGGTACTGGGAAATCCATTTTAATTGAAACTTTATTTTATGTAGAGATCTTGTCATAAGTTATTTCTGAAAAAAAAATCCATGAGATAGCTATATGAATATAATTCTGGTGCCAAGCATAAGATATTCTTTCATACCTCCCACAGCAGCAAGGCAGTGTCTCTGTGAGCGTGCACATATCTCTGCTCCTCACACTAGTTACATATAAATGCAACTAATCTATAGGTGTACATCTATTTTGTTGTGGTGAGGGAAGACAAGTAGTTGATTTAATGTGAATGATAAAGTTAGCTTCAACTTCATTCGCAAAGCACAGTAGTATTTATACAATTTCTGTTAATTTTGTCTTTGTTTAGTACTTCCTGCAAGCTTCAATGTTACAGTGTCTTAGCTAAGCTACTCTTATTAATGTGAGTTTGCAGTTTATTGCTAAGTTAGTTATTGTTCCATTTGCTAAGTCAATTCTGCTAGTTACGTCTCCCGGCTCTACTTTTTGAGTTAGCTCTTCTGGTCATGTCTCCTGGCTCTGCTCTCAGTCTTGCTTAAGGCTTCCTTTTGCTCAAAGCTCAACAGTTCTGCTCAAGGCTTGACAGTCTTGTTCAAGACTTAAACGCTCTGCTCGCACAACTTCTAACGACTCGTGACTTATGTCATTGAGCCATTTTGCAACTCATCTAATCTGCAGATGTATGAGTGCCCGATGCCTCTCAGGGGCTGGTCCCATACAAGGGCAGTAGATTCCTGAAGCCTGGTCTTCTACAAATTGAAACCAACTCTGGAGCTTTGCTGTTTGCTGATGTTCATGATGCTATTTTATTCCCTGGTGCCCAACACACTCGTTATCTCTTTCTGTGCAGTCTTTCCCCCTGTTTTGAGAAGCAGTGTAGTCTTTATGTAGCCCAGCACCTGCCCCTTACTCCAGAAATCACCACCCAGGTTTCCCATTTTCAGCCCCCAAAGCAGAAAGTCTTGGATTAACGCCCTTCCCTTTCTTGGGGAAGGATTTTCCCCCGACACTGCTGAGCAGGCTGCTTATGCTGCTCCAGGTTCTTCAGGCTTTGTATTGCACAGGATGAGCCTCTGGATGGGAACAATTGCTCTCAGCTTTCCAGGAGCAGCGCTCTCCAAACCATAACATGCTGGAAGAGTGTGAAACAAATATTAAGACATAGCAAGAAACTGCCATTTATTACAGAGCCTTTCAGCTGTGGATCAGAATGAGCTGGTTTGTGACTCACTGAACAGGGTATGTGAGGATACGGGGTCAGATCTGTTCAGAGAAGCAGACATCACAGTGTTTCAGCTGCAACACTGAGTTCTAGACTTTTTTTTTTAAATTCTTACCATATAATGTGTCTATGCATCGTATAAAGGTTATTGCACTTGCTTATTAAAATGTCATTAAAATTGAGTTAATAACAGCGAATAAGAATGTAGGGCCAAAGCATGTTCTTTGTTTGCATCTCTGTAGTTTGCAGCAGAATTCTACCCATCATTTTAAATTCAGCTAAATGAAAAACATATGGCAGGCTGTACTTAAAGCAAAATCAACACAAATGAAACCAAGACTATTAGCAATAGTTCAGCTGAAGGATCAAAAAGATGGATCTGTAGTATAATTACAGAGCACAACATTGCAGCTGGATTGTCTTAAAGTGGATATCTACCTCTCGGGCTGTAAGTGCAATTCATTATTATGAGAAATAACTTCCATAGGAACTGCTTTTCTTTTGCTCAAAAAAAAAATGAAAACAGTTGGGTGTAAACTTCAGAGAAAAGTCATAGGTTAATGGAGTTCGTAAATAGAACAGCAAGGGAATATAAACTTTAATTACTATAATGTAAATTACATTAGAGAGCCCAAATTAGTGATCACTTAGCCTAGCCACTCCACCTTCCCAGTAGGTTCTGCTCACTTTGGGGGCTTAACCCAAATTCCCTAAATTCCATACAGACTGCTGAGACTGTGAACAATTTGCATAGTTGCAACAACTTCTCCAGGACATTTAGGAGGTCTTTTTTCTTCCAAATCCCTTTCTGCCAGTTTAGTATAACTAAAATATCATTACTTGCTAACTTTTGTTTTAAATAACATGTGTAAAGAAAATGACAAAATCAACTACATTGGCGCATCCTGGGGAGAAATGCTGACATAGAGATAAGAAGGATATCAGGACAGGGCGGGTATGGCACTGCAGTTCACTTTCCTGAGCAGTAATTGTTCTGTGGATTCTGTTTGCTTTTAATGACAGGCCTGATTACATTTGAACTTGCTATACAAATAAATGTATTTAAAAAGTTGTACACCAGAAACAACTTAAATACCTTCCAAATTCTCAATTCAATGGTAAGGTTGAAGTTGAAATACCCGTTTTGAGTAATCACTTTGAAGATCAACATGAAAATGTTGTCTTTCCACCATCATGGCTGTGAATTGTCTGGCTGAATAGATGCAGTGTGATAAGATCTGGGGTAAAGGAAGAAGCGTTCTTTTATGTTTGTATTTATAAGGTTTTTCTCATAATTTCAAGAAGTCCCTGCATTTCAAACATAGTAAGCAGTTTTCCCCCAACAAGTCTTAAATTATGTGAGCAAATGCAAAAAAATGAAGTTTGACAAGATCTGTGAAGCTCCCATTTCAGTATTCAGCATTTAATGGGAGGAATGGTGCCTCTTTCTTTTTATTACCATTTTAAGTGGAGATTAATCTTTGGTAAGAGGTAACTGTGAAGTGATTTGTAGTTTATGGGTGCATCTGTTGAGAAGCAGACAACAGTATCTTTGTTTGTAATCAAGATCTCTGTAAAGTTTTGGTGGCCCAGCTCTGTAATTGTGATGCCAGGTTTGATTTGTCCTGGGAGTGGTGCAGCAGGGGCTGCAGAGAAGCACTCAACAATGCTTCTGCATAGAAGACAAAAAGAAAGAATGAATTTACAGAAGTGTAGCCTTTTTGCTTGGAACTTCACAATATGTACTGATCAATGAAAAATCATGGGTAATTGCCAGTTAAATAAAAGCATCCCCACTCCAGAGTTAGAAAGTTTTAGAGGCAGAGATTTGGAAAGGGGAAATATTTCAAATAATACCAGTAAAAAAAGCTTTAACGTATCTATAAAAGTAATTGCCTTGCTTTTAAAATATTAGAGTAAGACTTTGGAGATGTAGATTTGATTCTTGATGTTTTCTGCGAGAGTAACTATGAGACCACTCTGTCAGTGATTATGTCCTCCACCTAAGGAACAAAACAAAACAGTTTATACAGATTACAAGATCTCCAGGACAAGGGACTTGGAAAATATTTTACAGTGCCTAGCACAGTATGGTTTCAATGGAACTTGGATATTGTAAGTTTTGCTGAAAATATGTGCAATGATAATTAAAATAAGAGTAATACAATTAGTTAAAAAAATAAACCAAATAAAAAATCGTTCCATAATATGGAAAATTGTAGGTAAGGATGTTGTCTTCAAATTCTAGTCTCACTGGTGTAGCAGACTGGTTCTTAATTACGTTAGTTTTGTTAATAAAACATCTACAACAGAATCTTATGTACAACTCCCTAAATGCAAACTGCCCTCTCCCGTGGGCTTGTCAGTCTTGTGCTTAGCTCGCATTGATCTTTTCAGCATTGTTAATGGGGACTGTGTGTCTCTGCTCACAGTCCTGTCTTCTCTCCATAACTGAATCTGTGAAATCCATATCTGGTACAAATACAAGGGTACTATTTAGTATTCTATTTTTCGTCACCAGAATTGAGAAGAGCTTGTTACTGCACTTTGCATGGCCAAGTTCTGTTACTGTGTGCCGCTCCCACTCAGATCAAATGTAAAGATAGTAAGGCCGTGTAAGATCTTATTCCCTGGCCAAGGAGAGCATCCATCCTTCCAGGAGCGGGAGCCGCTCGGCCTGGGCACTCCAGGCTTGCCTGCTCCCGTTTGATCTGGCTTTGGGGATGCGAATTGCAGCATTCCAAATTTACCCGTGCACAGCAAGGCTGCACTGCTGGGCTGCTGCTTTGTCCATGTCCACCCCATTGCAGCCTCTCAGGAGCAAAGGTGCCGCAGTGAGTCCCAAATGGAGGTTGTGAAACAGCCAGGCCAGCCTGTGAAAGGCCGTGCGGAGGAGACACATCCGAGGAGTGCCTGGGAAGGATCCCCCATGCTCCGACGTCCGTCGCTTCCCTGGGAGATACCAATGTGGGGCTGTTGGGCACAAAGAGGGATTAACAGAGTTAGTGAGAAATCAAGCAGGAGATGCTAGAGTTGAGATCTCCAGAATATTACCAATAATTTCTTTAATAGAATCTATTTCTCGTCTATCATAAAAGTGATAAAACAGTAGCTAATTTATTTTAAGCACAGAACGAATGAATCTGAGTTATGCAACACATTTGCTGTATGTTACTTCCAGAGTGTGGTCTGTCATAGACAAGAAGTAGTGTCTTTGCATGGACCAGGAAAAAATGTACAATATTGAATTGAGCTGTGCTGATCTGGTCAGCTTCCAACCAGGAAAAGTGAACATGAGCTGTTATGGTATTTTTACTTAATTAGTGCTGCCTTTTCCTTGTTGTGACCATACTAGTGCTGCTTTCTGTTAAGATAAGATGATAATTATCAGTTCCGGAGGTAGAACATGAGCATTGTGCCTGAGTCTTTGAAAGTCCTCTAAGGAATAATATTCCCCCTCCGGAGGCCCGTGCTGTTGGTCCTACTGAACCTGACATATGGGCTTGTCAGTCTTGTGCTTAGCTCGCATTGATCTTTTCAGCATTGTTAATGGGGACTGTGTGTCTCTGCTCACAGTCCTGTCTTCTCTCCATAACTGAATCTGTGAAATCCATATCTGGTACAAATACAAGGGTACTATTTAGTATTCTATTTTTCGTCACCAGAATTGAGAAGAGCTTGTTACTGCACTTTGCATGGCCAAGTTCTGTTACTGTGTGCCGCTCCCACTCAGATCAAATGTAAAGATACGTTTGCTGTTGACCTCATTTAAAAGCCCTCTAGAGGGAAAGTCTGAAAAAGTTGATACAGTTTGGCATGGTTATTCATTATGCATGGGAAGTGCATTGCTTTATTTTCATTAATTTTACATAGAAATGAGATACAGAACAACATGCTTTTCTCATTTTTGGGAGCTTCACAGAGCTTTTGTTGTTACATTCTCTCCGCAGAACCACTTACAGACAGGCAAACCCAAAAGCATCCTGTATTCCCCAGCTTATCAGTCCATGTTTAAAGAGGATGGGGTTGTCCTTGTGTTAAATGTTGGCATTCTGTTACTTCTCCTGCATCGTATTTTGCCTAATCCTGCTGAATGACTGGCACTGATCAAAAAAATTCAGAGGTACCAAAGTCTAGCTGTAGCTGTACTGAACTAACAGTATCATTCACAAAAAAAGATTGCAGCTCAAATACAGCCTGATTGAGTTTCTTAATGGAACTGAAGATTCTTACACTGCACCTTTTTCATTAAAACCGAGTTTCTTTCTTTCCATTTTTTCTGACTGAAGGAGATGTAAGTGAAAAGTTAGCTTGTCAAATTTAGGATGATTTTTTGTAATTATATGATGTAGTAGAACATCATTTTGTCATGAAATGTGTGCTGCTTTTTTAAGAGCATGCCACTAAATTCAGAACAATCTTGGGAACTCTTCAGACAAATGTGGTGATTTACATACTGGTGAGAACATGAATATAATTTTTTTCTAACCCCTTATAGAACAGAATAATAAAAAATATAACATTGTCTTACGAAGATAATCAATATTAAAGGTATTTTAAATACTTGCATTCAAGCTCAAACCTATTCACAATGACCTTAGTTGAAGGTTCTGTATGTTCCATGAGCCCAAGTGACTGCAGAGATCTGCAAATGATGTACATTCCCTTTTTGTTCTGCTTCCTGTTCCTCTGTGCAGCTTCCAAACTTTCCTACACAAACCTCCTTATTCAAAACCCTACAAAATACCATTGCGAATCAAATCCTGTTGGTTTTTAACTTTCAGAATGACTGCTTTTTCTTTATAGCATATATTATATTAGCTACAATCCTAGCAATCCTAGCAAAAATTATTTCTTCTGCCCCTAAAACCTTAGCTAAGATCTAGCGGTTTGGCCACAAAATTAGGAACCAGAAACTTCCTTGTAAATCCATAACCATTGCCACTTGTTTCATCCAAAGTAAACGACTCCATCAAGCTGCTTGTGGTGTCAGTTCTTTGTATGTAGTATGGTGAAATACCTCTTGCCTCTTAGAAGTGTAATGGAAATTATTCAAACTCCATGATTCTGAATGACCTAGAAGTACTAAATGTTGTCATCTAAGTATAACTAGTCCTGATAATGGAATATTTTGTTGCTTACAATATTCTTTTCAGTAGGCTTATGCATGCATTAACATAAAATTAAATGTAATTAATCACTTATGTCCTGTAGTTACTAGAGCTACACGTCCAGCCCTCACTTACCCCTCTGTGATCCTATTGATTGTACTGTGATTTACTTTGAGATTAAAATCAGGTAGGGTGGGAGCCAAAATACTCACTTCTAATGCAATTTCGGTTTTCACCTCAGTGGAGATTTTGCTCCATGCCTCAGCCTTGCAATACCTCACATTAATTCCATGCAGGGACTGGTAAAACCTAGTAAGTGGAATGTGTAGAGTATGTTTTGCATAACAATTGTTCCCAATATCGCATAACCGAAGTACAGCAGAAAAAGAGGAATGATTACTGGCACTTCAGATACTTGCTCAGATGAATATGGGGGTTGGCAAGAGGAATATTACTTCTATGTATGTATATTAAAAAGAGGAAGTGAAGCAGTTTCTCAGTTGAAGACAGTAGCTCCTGGTTTTCGTATCGTATCCGGTCAGAACGTAGTTTCCCATGTGAGTGTTGCAGCAAAAGAAAAAAGCAAATGCAGCAATAGGCTTTTCTCTGTTCAGCCACCCGGCCGTCCTCAGTCCCAAGTGGTGATAGAAGTTGTTCTTTTTCCTTTCTACTTAATCCAGCCCTGAGCTGGATTAGCAATGGCGCGTTCCTTTGTCAGAGTGCAAGCTTAGACTGGATAGCCATGGGAATCCTGCCCTAAGCACCCTCACTTGACACACAAACACAGTCTCTCGGCTGCCTGAGACCCCTGCCCATCTGCTGGTGTGGCACTGTGCCCACTTCCCCAGCTCACGGGCCGTTCCAGGGAGGCATCGCTGATCGCTGGGTTCCATGGGCGGCCAGCAGCCCTGCTGCCTGCCTGGCTCTGAGCACAGCTTGCTTTGTACAGAAACCTCTGTTGCAGGTGTATTTGGTCTTGCACCCCTTAGAGCTGTATGGGCAAAATCCCGATCTGATTGAAGCTGGCTCAGCATTACCATGACTTGACTAGACACAGCTCTGGAAATCATTGTCTCTACCCTGGAGGAAAGACTGGGAAGAAAACGGGGACTGCCAGTGGATGTTGAGTCCAACACTTCGCTGTGTAAGTGCTTTGTAGATGGCACAGCAGCTTTGCACAGAAACAGGAATTCATGACCGCTGATGAAACAAGGAAGAGCTCTGTCTCACCGTGGTGATTCCAGGGGAGTTCAGGGCGTGTTTTACTTAGTGTTTGTAGTTTCTGCACAATATTTGAGTCATATGTTGATTCATCTCCCTAAAAATAAAAGTATCTGACTTCTTGACCAGCTCACACTCAGTTGCTTTATGCCTTTGCAAAGTTCTCGCATCCCAACCCACGTATGTGCACCCATGCTGACAGAACATTCTTCTGAGTTTGAGGACACTCACAGTCAGAGTTTTCATAGCTTCCCCATACCTGCTGGTCTCAGAACTTAGCAGTAATGAGATTCTGATTGTAGAAGAACTGATAGGCATAATTAAGAAACTTTGAAGGGTGGCCTTCTGCTCCATTTGTTTTTTAAAGGCATTGGAAATTTTTTAGATATTTGGAAATGTTTGGGTTTGGGTTTTGTTTTTAATTTGTTCTTGTTTTGTGGGTTGAGTAACAAGGAATCCCTTTTCACTCCATGAAGGATAAATGATGGAATCCTCTAAAAAAATGAAATAACAATGCCAGTTAATTCCAGTAGAAAGCATTCCATGTTGTTTTTACCAGTTTATAGTTTGACAGAGTCACACATGGAGAAAATTGGGCCTCGTGTGTTGCAGGGTGAAAGGCACAGTGGGAAGGGAAATGGGCTGAAAGTCAAGTAGGGCTCTTTTATTGCCTCTGCTGCTGAACTACTTTATGACCCTTAGCAAGTCACTCAACTTCTCTGTGCCTTGGTTTTCTTTTGGTATTAATTAACTAAATTGTAAATGATTTGTCAACAAGACTTCTACACTGATCTTGGCTTCGCCTTCAGGTGCTAATGGATCAAAAATAATAATGTTGAAAACTTCATAACCAAACACGTTCTTACCTTTTTTGGAAAGTCCTCATTTCCTTGCATAAAGACAGGTTTCTGTAATAAAGGGAGAACATCGCAGCACATATTCTGTATTGTCACTCATCTGTTTATCCTTCTATTCCCTATTCACATAGAAGCAAAGTATTTTAGATCCTTTAAAACAAAGATCATAGCAAAAAGAAAAAAGGATTTCTTCTACCCATTATAGGTTTTACAGCTTCCTTCATGCCTCAAAATGAAAACCAGCTCTGGTAGCTAGTCTATGTAGCTGTATATGTGTGCGTTGTAATAAGTACACAATAAACAAATACAGTGCATTAACATGAAATGTTTCATGTATCCTTGTAATTAGGTATGAACGTTTCATTGTTCTGTGCGCGGCTCTTCTGGATATCAGTGGTGTTATCTGGAATTCTCAAAGCAGACATCCCCTTCGGTAAAAGGAGCAAGCGTCAGCTCCAGCTCGTGCAGCAAATGTAGGTCAGAGATTTCCTTCCCGCAGAAGGAGATCTCTGCTCGTGCTGCAACGCACCCCGCACGGGGCTGGCTCCCACAAACTCTGCGTGCTGCCGGCACAACTCCTTATCCTCCTCTTTGGTTAATTATACATCTCTTCCCTTGGCTGCATGATGTGTCTGAGCTGCCTTTGGAGTATCTTTCTCCATTCTGTGTTCAGGTACTTGACGAAAGCATTTTTGCTTCTGGAAATCTAGGATTTTACCAGTTAGAACAGATATAATGTCTTATTGTTTTCTCCTCCCCTACCCTGAATGTCTCCCTAGTATTTTTTTTTTAATAATGTGTGTCTTGAAGCTCTCTGAAGTGAACACAAATAGAAAGTGAATTATAAGGATAGTGCAAAAGCTTCTCATATCACTGCTCAGATATGAAAAGGTTGAAGAATGAATGTGATAAAATTCATGCAACTTTTCATACAGCTTTCTTGATGGGGGTAGATAGCTTGCAAAGAAGTTTAGATAAGTCAATTTTTGCTTTAACATAAAGAATTTAGTAGACATATTTAATATTATTTTAGCTTTTATTTCATCTTTGGAAGTTCTGAAGATTGCTTATTCATTGATCCTAATCCCAACTCAAACACTGTAAAATTTCCCATTTGTTCTTGCTCTTTTGTCTTTTGAAACGTTATTGAGAAGCTTCTGCAAGTTTCCATCTAGTGAGTACAGGCCATGTTTACCCAGTCCATCCTTCTCCCATGTGTGACCACAGTTTGACAGCAGCCCTGAAAGGAGAGGCCAAGCTGAGAGTCTGGTGGAACAGATTTTCTGCTCCCTCTGTGGCCATCCCAGAAAAAGGTGATTATTGGATCAAAATATTTGCGTACGTGCATATGTACATATACAGACACTTTTAAAAAACACGCATGTCTCTTTATAGAGAAGAATTACTCTTGAAGGGTTCTTGCTTTAAATATGAAAAATTTTACAAAGAAGGAAAAGTGTGTTCTCTGAAGGGGAAGGCAGAAACAAATCCTTCATTCTGCATCATAACTAAATGCATACAGTCTGCACAAAGTGCTAAATATACTGGCAGGGGGGAGGGAGGAAATAAACTCCCCCTCACTGAGCACTTTTGGAAAAAAAGTGAGCTTACTTAGTGTACTAGGAGAAACACTGCAGCATTCCCTGACTTCTACACTTGAGGGAGAATCAGATTAACCATTTACATTAAATTACAATGTACACATGAATTAGAGTGCTTAAAATCCATTGTTACGCAATTTGTGGAGGTACTGCAGTACCCCAAAATGCTGCTACTGCCTCAGAAACACAGGTGTGGACAGTGTCCAAGAGTCTCTCAGTTTCCAGTGAGAAAGGACAATTGTTGAGGAGACAGGATGGCTCCTGGAGTACCTCAGAGATCCAGACTTTAGAGAGGACTCTGGGTCAGAATCAATACACTGTATTGAGACACTATTCCTAGATACCATCTGATAGAGAAAATCTGCTCTGATAATGTATTTACTAAAGATGCTTTACAGATAATATTCAGTATTTTTTAGAGTGTGTGTGTGTGTATAAAAATGTTTGTTGCTAGGGGGTCACAACGTTTACATGTTATTAAGATGCCAGAACTTTGTTCTGCACTGAGCACTCTGTGTAGCTGTGAGCACTTGTAGATCTTTCTTACTTGCATTTGGGAACTGAAAAATCCAGGCAATTCATAGAAATGTGAGGGGGATGTCCCAGCAAACTAAATAGGCTAGTTCAATCCCCTTTGATGGGCCCCCTTTTAAAAGGTTATACAAAAGAACTGTTTTGTTTGAGCAAATTGCTTTCTACTTGGTGAAAATCATATATAAATGAGTCGCAGATCAATACTCTTGAGGCTGCAAAAGGAACAAAAAAACCCCCAACCCAATATAAAAGATAGATCAGAAGCTGTATTTTAGCAAAAACGTCTCTTAAGTGCTGTTGTCTGACACTATGAACTCCAATCAATGTGTCAGTATTTTGGAATTTGAAAGGAAATAGGGATCAGACCTGACAATCCAGAGCTGAAATTTGATGCTCTGGTCTTTTTGATAAACTGACAGGCAGTGAAAATTGCACACGTCTGCAGGGAATCAGGAGAAAAAGAGAGACAGTTTTGTGGAAAGTCTGCTTATGATTCACAAAGACATGCATTTTATCAAAATGGATTGCTTCTGCAGTGTGTGGCAGGTTGCCTTCCTTTTTGAATGGAAGCTTTTGCAGGTTGTAAACTGGTAGGTTTTGTACACATCTATAATATATTCTGACTTTTGTTAGTTTACAATTTCATTTCAATTGCTCTCCCACTCTTGCAAATGAAGCAAACTTGTTAAAAACAGATAATGAAAAAATAATTAGAAACTTTACCCCAAAAGCTTTTTTTTCATAAATATATGTTGAAATTTAACAAAATGGGTTTTAAAAACTCTTCTTGTCAATAGTTTAAAATAACTGAAAAGAATTTTTCATGTTTCATCTTCCTAAGCATTAAATCCGCTGGATTTATGTAATACTTTTCATCTGAGACTCTTAAACCATGCTGCAAATGCTCAGTCTTAAAATATTTTATTCACCCAGACAAATACCTTTTTACCCATACTGCGGGCTGGTAGACTGAAAGACTGCGAGGTTGGGTGAGCCTGAGATCACATGGAAACTGGGAATTTACGTGG
This sequence comes from Pomatostomus ruficeps, assembly GCA_013400735.1. Lineage (NCBI taxonomy): Eukaryota > Metazoa > Chordata > Aves > Passeriformes > Timaliidae > Pomatostomus > Pomatostomus ruficeps. The sequence continues at coordinate 651,567 of VYZT01064705.1, forward strand.
GAACAGAGCCCAGGACTCCTGACTGTCAGGAGTCCGAGGTTCAGGATGTCATTCAACATGGTACACACATTTTACCACTTTTAAAATCCCAGAACCAAATCCTGAACCCTGCATAAAAACATGCTTAAATGTGCTTTGTGAGAGGGAACAAAGAAGTTGCCTTGTGGGACAGGTTTACTGATCCAGCTGAGTTGAGTGTATTCTCTCTGGGAGCAGCTAATACTTACAAATGCTTCACCCACTCTGGTGGTGTTTTGTGTTTAATTCATGACTGGAATACAGGGATTACCCCCTTTCTTAAATTCCCCACCCCATTAACTATTATAACTCAATTTTGGTTTAGACATATAAACAAGTTTTTTGCATTTAGGCACTGTGCATTGGAAGTCGAATTCCTCTGTTTTGCTGGAATCTTTGACCTTAAAACACTTCTCTTTATAATTTATTTAAAATTTTAAAAGATCCCTGGCTCTGTTGCTTTTACAGCCTTTACAGAGGATACTAAAATTACAACTTAAAAACTACTTTATGTCATTTTGGCATTAGTATATAGTCTTATAAGAGAGTAAATACTACTACTTTTCTTCCTTAGAAAAGTGTTACCTTGTTGGGTAAGAAGAGTCCTCTGAATTTAGTCGCTTGTGTCCCTGTGCTCCTGGATACATTATTAATATCAAAGAGAACTGTCTGAAAACCTGCTTTCATAAACTTGAAGAGGGTGGCTAGACAGGCTAGAAAGTTTGGCTTCATGGTTTTATTGGCCATTTCTGAAGTTAGAGTGCTGTGTCATTTCAAGATACTGTGCAGCTGTGGGGACAGAAAGCAGAATGGCAGGAGTGGAGCTGCAGGGAACTGGTGTGGTGGAATGTGGAGAGGACAGTGTCCTTAAAGGGCTATAGTTTGTCAGAATTCATCCACCCAAATGTGATTAAGTCTAAATAAAACTAAAATCATTATGTTTATGATTTGTGTATCTTCAAATATCAAAACCCCTTCTGATCTCTTCATCACTGAAAAAGGGTGTTATTGCACTCCATGCCTTTGGTAAAAAGGGAAAAAATAACCATCTTCTCTTAAATTACTTTACTATACCGTGGGCAAAAGCATCCAGTCCCACGCTGCTGCTGCTTTACCGTGGTTTCACACAGCAGTAGATAGTCTGACCATATCAGCTCCTAGAAATTCAAGTCTGGCTTTGTGTTCATGGATCCCCTACATAAATCAAGTGCAGCTGTGTCTGAAATGATTCTCTGCCAAGGCTAATACAGCTGTTCCACTCTTATCAGGCAGCAGGCAGGGTATGATTGCTTGTGCAGCTGGGAACCTTTTGCTTACTGGGCTCACTCTCTCTCAGGCATTGTGGAGCACAATCTCATGTTATGTTCCATACAGGCCACTTGTGCGGGAGAATCAATAAGAGAAAAGTGAGCGCGGTGTTATCAAACGGAGAGGAGTGTCACCTGGTTTCCTACAACTGTTACATCACATACTGATGTTTCATTGGAGATAAAATCCACCTACATTCCTTGCAAGCAAGCGAAAACATCACTACTGCTATTACTACTTTGACTACGACTACTGCTACTACTTCAGTAAATGAAAGGTTGTTTGGCATGGTGGGTTTTTTTCCTTAATGTGTATTTTCACCTTGGGGAATGGCTGCCTCAAATTGATTCATCTAGGGCAAAATATAACCCAGAATATATTAAACATGGTAGGTCCTATTCAACCTGGCAGCACATGTAAATTTTTAGTTCTTTATTGGAGGACAAAGAATTAGTCACGTTCAGTTTTCTTTTTACAGATACATTTGTTTAAAAAGGGATCTGTTGTTAAATGGCTATTGATTTTTCCAATGTGCTTTTAGCTGTGCCCATCCTGTGCCTTGTTCCAGTTTATGAAAATAAATAAATCCTAAATGGACATGCAGAAATTTTGTCCCTTGTTAACCAAGCCTGAGTATTCTTACTTCAGTAATTTTCAAGTATTTTTTTTGCACCCATTTTTTTGATGCAGATTTGACTCAGAGAATCTGTATTAGTTGATTAGATACTAACAACCTTTTGCTTTAATTTTGGCCAATCTGACAAGTGAAAAATAGATGTCTGCCATGTGACAAAATGCTGAATATAAATTCTGTTAGCATTTGCTCCTGAGAGAAAGAGAGAAGGTGAGAGTTGAGGAGGGGGTGAAGAAAGAACAGGGAGTTAGAGGAGACTGGAGAAGGAAGAATGTTAGCTACTCTTAAAAACATCACACCTAAAGGGGAGTGCTAACTATGTTAGTCAGTTGTTAGAAGCTAACAAGGCAGCCAGCTCCCTCCCCAGCTGTAGGTGTCACAGAAACAGCTGCAGAAGTGTACCACAGTTTCCAATCAGTAAGTAAATAAAAGCGGTGAAGAGGCATGTTTGCAATGCCGTGTTCAGGTACATTGTCAGATCAACCGGATTCCTGTGTTCACTGCTAAGAGTACCAGTAAGTGACAAAAGATTACAGAAAAAATTAATCTAAAATTCCCAGCTAGCTTCTGAGTGATTGCATCCTACTGAGGCCTGCAGCACATTCTGCTGTAAAGGCACTCCCGCTTTCGTTAATCACAGAACTGAGAGAGGTGATCTTGTTTTAATTCTGCTGCCTTATTGTGGTGGAAGGCTTTTTGCTCCTATAGAGAACTGATACAGCTAGATATCTTTGTTAAATATTGTACATGTTAAGACCTATTTACTTGATAGCAGACAAACAGAAAAGATCTTCTGACTGTTTCTATCCAAAGAAGTTTGTGAAAGGTCAGTCCCTGTCAGAATTCGACGTAACGGTACCAAGGGTGAGGATAAGATGTGAGGCTGCAGTCCGGCGCTGTCTCTGTGACTGCCAGCATCTGTTGTGGTTTCCAGACTCTCCAGTGAGATTTGCTAATCCACTTGTGTGCTGGATGCCGTGCCATGGGATACAGCTCTGTGGAGCTCCTTACATCAAATACAGCTCTCCCTGAGGGACAGTCTTCCTGCCACGCTTCCCCTACAGCCCAGGCCGTGTTGTGAAGGTGGCATGGATATAGAGATAAAGTTGAATCAAAACTCAGGTGCTGTATTTGCATCACTAAATACAGACTTCAACTACAAATAGAGAAGTGGATTCAGACTTCCACAAAATTCTGGCCTATTCAGATCAAAACTGAGATTAACATCTTAGAGTAATGAAGGGAAGTTTAACAATAGTTTGGAGAGCATGTTATCCCTGTTTGCCCACTTTCTGAATCTCTTCTTAGGAGGAATGTTCCGTGGGGTGTGCTCTCCAGTAGTCTCTATCGCTGAAGATCAAAATGATGATAGATAGAGTTTGGAAACAGGAATTGGAGGGTGAAATTTTTTGTTGGCTTTGTATCTGCTAATAGGTGATGCAGGGAAGTTGTGTCTGGAAAATCAGATTTTAGCTTTGTGAGTCACGCTTTTACTATCAATTCACAGAGTGTGTGGGTTTGAACTCAGGTAGTTAATGGCCTTAGTGTCATGCTGGAAAAATCAAAATGAATGTGTATTATTCCATTTGTAGCCAATGATGGTTCCTAAGAATCCAGAATTTAGGTATGAGTATGTTCCACCATGAATTTCTCAAAGGAACTGGCCAAATTCATGTTTTCAGATACTGTTAAGGGAAGTGGGGTATGAAAATACAGAGGAAGAAATGCTCTCTGATCTTAACTTTTGTACTATTCTCACTTTTTTGGTTTTTATTTCATGACAACTTACTTCAAGAAGTTGAAAGTAGAGATATTTATACAAGGAGGAACCTAAATTTTAGGCAAGTCCTGTGTGTTGTTTTTTTCATCAAAATGCCTAATCAACAGCTGTTTGTAGAGATCATAATGCATGTTGTGACCACAGCACATTACAGTTTGGTTTGCATGAGATGCACATTTCTTGTAATGCTTTAACAGTCTCTTTTTGTATTTGAGGTGCTCTCATCTCCTCTAACAGGCAGATGTTTGATTCTAGTGGGACAGAAATAATCTCTTACAGTGATGACATCGTCAGGAAAGCTTATAGAAGTGTAATAGGTGTTTTTAGTTAAAAGTAAAACTTCATTATTTCCCATCATTTCTGTGAGTCAGACAACAGACCTGCAACCAGGCTTCTACCTGCGTCTTTTCCAGAGTAACCCAGCTCTCTGTCAGACTTGCTCCTGCCCTGGGAACAAGCGGAGCACCTGGGACTTGTCGCCTTTGTATCCACATCACTGCCTCCTGTGGAAGGCTTTCTAAACAAATCCCTCCTTGAGTACTAAACAGATGACTTTCTCTGGAAGCCTCTGTGCAGCCGACCCAGAGCTCTGATCACTGTGGATCTGCTGACTCTCCTGTGCAGGGCTGCACAAGGTGAACAAGCTGCTGAAATAAAGACTCCTTCCCCCTTCCCCTCTGCACTATTCACCTACCAAAAAAAGCAAAGTACAATCTGGTGTCCAGTCACTAGCTGCAATGCTAACACTTCCAAATCTGACTTTTTACTGAGACAGTAGGGGTGAAAATGACTTGGCTAAATGCAGGTGAGCCAGGCCCCTTGAGATCCATGGTGAAGCGAAGGCGAGTGAATCGATCCGTGCTGTGGGACAGCAGTGTCTGAAATGGCACGGTAATGGCAGCAGCTGAAGCTCCTATCAATGCACACGGGATGGTTTTTGCTCCACTGGTGACTGTTCCATTTCAGAAAATACAGAAAATTCCCTTTCATTGATAAAACTAGCCAGAAAGCGTCTGTATGTCAGGTGCAAATGTTTACGAATTGTTGCATCTGTAATCTCTCTAACAGTACGCTCATCCTACCGAACACGCACAGGAAGGTCAGGGAGTTATTTAACAATTGTGTTTTACTTACAGAAGAAATAAGGAAGCAATGATCTAACCCATTTGGTCTTAATAGTGAAATTTACTCCAGAATGTAAAAAACCATTTTAGCCTATTTAAGTAATGGCTGATGATTATAGCACATAATGTGGTGCGTTCTGTACTACATACCATGTTACGAATAGCACGCTAAGGGATTTTTTTAGTGTATGTAAATGACATAGAAGCACAAAGGATGCATCTCTGAACTGTTTTTGTCGAGCTGATTATAGGTCTAAACTGCTGCGGGAGGAGGCTGAAAGAGCTTTGTTGAGAGGCATTGATTGATTAATAAAGAACGCAGCAGCAACAGACATAACACTGCAGTTATAGATTTTCCATACTTTATCTTCAGGGCTTGTAAAGATTCAGTGGTGATCAGATGATGAGGGTTTTTTTCACCTTGCAGTAAGATGCAACAAATCATGGCATTCTGCAATACCACAAAACAGCTTTTTGCAAAACACTGAGTAAAAGAAAACTCCTCCACAATCACGATTTTACAGTTAGACATTGTCCTTTTTCCTTCTGATCTTCTTTAGGGAGAGATGCTTCAAACAATAATTTCAAGTAATGCCCCAAATTTAGAAACAAAGTGGGAACTGTACATTCAAACACTTAGGGATTCTATTTTTATTAAATTGAAAGTCACATGTGAAGTCTGCACGCATTTTATTCCTGGTGATAGATATAGAAAATTTGCTGAAGAACCCTGTATTTAGAGTGCAGATTAACCAGTAGAATAGCCTAGAGTTAATAGTTTTCTTTGTTCAATTAAAACAATAACTTGTGTACCTGGTTAAAGAGAAGATGTAAAAAGACCAGGATCAGCATGTGAGCAGATAATAGCAGAGTTGATATTTGTATGTGAAAGTCAAATCCTGGCTAGGAAAACACATTTCAGCTATAGTAGGACCAATCATAGGGGAACTGGTGCAAATAAAGTGCATTCTCATTCATTAGCTGGAATTTTGCTGTGCCCTGTAATAAAGGTCAGAATAGGCACAGAGAACAAAACTACCACAACAGGCGGATGTCTTCTTTTAGAGACATGTATGTTGGAATAGGTTTTTGAATATTTTTGCATTATTTTGTATCTTTCCAATAAATCTAAGTGGGGCCTAAGTTATTTGAGGTTTAGTTTAATTGTAATTTGTATTGCAGTTGCTGCTAAATCCACTGGTCTTGCAGTGGTTTTGAACCCATTTTTAATAACATTTTGTTTTTTGCTTGGCAATGTGAAGGGGTCTGTAAAAATGGGATATTGAGCATACTCAAATTCACAGGGATGTAAAACAAATGGAAGAAGAATGAAAAATTTCTGGCAGTTCTTATTCATCAGACACTTGTCTGCTCTTTAAATTGCCCTTTTATGCTTACGTGATTTTTGTCCTGACTTAAATTCACAATATATCCCTTTTTATCCATTTACAATGTAAATTAAGAATCAGAGCACATGAAGTTCTTAGTAAACAGTACATGTATTTTAGAGATTATAATATGACAATTCTGTTTTAAGATAGAAACTGCTTTTAGAGGAAGCATGTCCTCAAGGATAATTACCTTTTACCAAGTTGTAATTTAAATTTGTAGTATTCCTCAGTTCCTAAGACCCCAGTGAAATTTTATTCTGAAACTTTTGTTTTGCTCAGTTTCAAGGATGATTTTAGTTTGGTCAGGGTGAAGTGATCCACATACATTTACCTGTAAATGTTATACAAATACAAATAACCACATATATGTGTGCTTAAGTCCCTAAATGCGTTTTCAGGAGAAATACTGCACTAAGAGAACATGAGGTGAACACCTCTCTTGGATATGTTTCTTTGAGGTACACGTGGGACACTGAGTAACAGTAATTGGATTTCTGTATGGGACTTGTGCTTAAAAAACCCCCTGAATTCAATGTTAGGCCAGATCTCTTCACCTCTCTGTAAAAGTTGTCACTGACAAATGCCTCAGTCAGAGCATCATCACTAATGCTGGTTTCCATTTTCAGCACGTATTAAAGAAAACCCTTTTGTTCACATACAGCCCACACAATGACGCAGCATTCAATGATCCCAGTGTTGAAACCTTAAGGGAATTTTCGTTAGGAATTTTAAAATGTGTCCAGTTCTTCAGCAATTAGCATTGCTCCACAGAAGCAAGTGCAGGTGTGACAGTTAAAAGATGAGAGGATTTTAGTCTACGCTTTTAATTTTTATCATAACCTGGAGTAAGATGGAAAGTAAGACCTGCCACATTCCAGACATGAAATCATAGAATCACAGAATAGTTTGGGTGGAAGGGACATTAAAGACCATCTCATTCCAAATCTTTTGCCTTGGACAGGGACACCTTCCCCTAGACCAGATTGCTCAGAGCCCCATCCAACCTGGCCTTGAACACTTCCAGGGATGAGGTATCCAGGGCCCCACCACCCTCACAGGGAAGAATTTCTTGCTAAAATCGAATCTAAACCTTCCCTCTTGCAGTTTGCAGACACTCCCCCTTGTCCTGTCCCTCCAGCCCTTGTCCAAAGTCCCTCTCCAGCTCTCCTGTGGCCGTGTTAGGCACTGGAAGGTGCTCCAAGCTCTGCCAGGAGCCTTCTCTTCTCCCGGCTGAACTCCCCAGCTCTCTCAGCCTGCGTCCGTGGCAGAGGTGCTCCAGCCCTTACAGCATCTGTGTGGCCTCCTCTGGATTCACCCCAGCATCTCTCTCATGTTGGAGGTCCCAGAGCTGGATGTAGAACTCCAGGCAAGGTCTCACAGGGGCAAAAGAGAAGGGGACCCGAGTCACCTCCCTGAACCTGCTGGTCACGCTGCTTCTGAATGAGCTGGGATGGCCCAGTTCCCTGCTGTTCAGGTACTCAAAGGCAGGTACCCATGTCAAAGCAGTTCTTGATTTTGGAATCTCATAGCCATCAAGAATGTCAAAGTCATACAGTTAAAAATAAATAAGTGATGCTGTGTAATTAGCTATCTTTGTGATATAAAAAACTGTAAGTACATGTAGGCATGATGCATTCCAGACTTTGCATAGGATTTACCAGCAGTCTGTTTCAAATATCAGCAGAGAAAATTCTTTTCTATTGACCCAACAAGAAAATAGTGTGAATTCTAAGACTGCCAACATGTTCCAGCTCTTTTTAAAAATAAATATACCTATATTTATACTTTAAACTTTTTAAAGTAACTTTTGGATTACTTTCATCTTCTAATTCTAAGTAGATTAACAAACTTTGATTAATATGTAGGATGCAGTAATTCTGGGATCTACAGGGATCAGACTCTTCCACTCTTGAGAAGAAATCGTATTTGTGACAAAAGGAGTAACCACTGTAAAGTGCACAGCAACACTTCAGCTTAGAAATGAAAAATTCTAGTGGAGACTTCGGGTGAATTTATTAACTACACTGTTACTGCTGGGAATATGAACAGAATAAATATTGAAAGATTTCATATGCCACAGCATTGTCTGTTAATGTCATCCTGAGGCATTGTTTCAGTGCTGAATTCACTCTGTATCAACATTGTGTCCTGGGAAGAAAGAAAGAGTCAGTTCCTCATGATAAACACTGAACACTCTAGGCTTGCCAAGTCCTCTGTGGCACTGGACTCTTCATATGGAAAGTAAATAAAACAGGAACTGTTCTGCAAGTAGATCCACTCAGATTGCCTGAGCACTTTGGTGTATTAGCAGGGAGTTCCAAATGCTCATGTTGGCTTCATTAAATGTATTTGAACAATTAAAAAATAAAGACTTGGAAAATGCACATGTCTCTGAGATGCTGAAAGCTTGTTTGCATCTCAACAGAGTTCAGAAAAACTCAAAATAACTAAACTTAGCTGTTTGCCAGCATCTTCTGGAACAAGATGAAGGGGTGAGGTGGATTTATACTTTACTGCTCAACTTTATTTCTGGATCCACATCTTCTCCTCCTTCCTCTCCTCCTTCCACTCTGCACCTGTGTGTCTTTCCTTCCCCAGCAGTCTTAAAACTGCAAATAACTATTCAGATTCACTGTGCCCTGTCAGCCTTCGATTTTAAATGACTCCCTGGAGCTTTTGCTTTAATACAAACAAGAGCATACAAAAAGAGCACTTTGTATTTCTTTCTCCTAATGGCACACAAACCTGCCCAGCTGATGGCTGCTGGCACTGAGACCATCTATGCTGCTTCCTCCCACTTGCTCTCCCTTTGCCTTCTGATCCCATTTTACTGGGAGTGGTGCTGAGCAGGTAGAATAGACCGATTCATTGGATTGAGTAGCTGCTAAAGGAGGAAGTGGCAATAAAATACTTGGCCTCTGCCTGTGATATGTGGATTCTGAAGACCTCCTGAGAATAGAAAATATTTTATTATGATGATATTAAAGGAAAAAAAAGTAATGAGAAATGCATTTCAGTGAGAAATTAATTTTCTGCTTGTGATTTTCCGTCTGTCAAAGACTATGCAGGTCACTTCTCACTGTTCAGTTCTTACAGAAACAATATTGTATTCCTTATGCCAATTATTAGTTGGGGAGGAACCAGAACAGAAGAGGTGCTGTCTTTGGAGGTTCTTGGCACTTTGGCATATGCTTGTCATACAGACTTGATGCTGCAGCAACAACTAAATATTAGCTCAATATTCAAGCACGTGATACTGCTGTGTGTAAGAGGCATTGGTCTCGAGTATGTTTGGAGGGGTAATTTGCTGTGTTGATATTTAACAAGCGGGGCTTTCATGCATGGAGTTGAACCTCGACTACAACCACTGAAATGGCTTGGGACTCTGACATTCCTATATTAGTTCTTAATTGTGGAATTTTCTGCTCTTGCTGCTCCAGTGGAATTCAAGATTGTTGACCTTCAGGACTCACTGTGAGGCCTATCTCTTCTCGCAGGCAAAAAAGGGATTAAGTAGGAAGGGGCAGTTATTAGGAGCAGGTGAGAAATTTTATATATATTTTTAACTTGACATTGTGTTATTTTTGGCACACAGTATCCAGTAAAATAATGGGTAAGGATTATATGTTTTGTTTTGTTTATGCAATTGCAGTGCCAAGAGCCACATGTGATAATCCAAAAGCTGAAGAATTTAGAGGTATCCATTTAATTTTACTTTAGTCCCCATTCCACCTTGAGGCGTTAGTGAGTGTTGCATGAGGAGGCAGTGTCTTGCACATGGAATGTGGCTGAGCATTTGACACACAAGAGGCACCACAGAGGATGATTTCGCTGTGCAAACTTTAATGAAGATAAGGAGAAAGCAATGCGTAACTCGGTCATGTACAGCAGCCAGTAGGGATTTTGCTTTTCACTGCATTTGTATGGTTTTGAGTCCCTGTGTCTTTAATCATTTACATTGCTGAAAAGCTTTCTAGAACTGCACATGCAGACGTTTTTCTATTGGAGCACCACCAAAAAGTCTGTGTAAGCACAATACGCATTGAAAAACATGTCTTGAAAATATTATCCTGTGCAGAAAAAAAAAAAAAACCACAACAAAAAATCAACAACGAAAAGAGGCCAGTGTGCTGCAAAGGATTTCTGTCCTTTCCTGGAGTCATGAGACTGTTAATATTAGGGCCTTTTTAAAAATCATTATTTATTTATTTACTTAAAGGACAAGTGTAAAAGGATCAGCCTAGAAGCAGAATGGAAGTTGGTAGGACTAAAATAACCTACAGAACACATAGGTAACGTTTCTTCTCTCTTTCCCATTCGTATCCTCAGTTGTTTCCATATAGTGTAGTTAGCACTGAAACTCCCATTTTTATATAGGGTTACTTTTTGTTCCAAAAGACAACATTTTGACTCAAGGTTATTTTATGCTCTGCTGTGAGATTTGTACTTCTCCCCCACCTCTACTGTTAGCTAAAGCTGCTTTGTAATACATTAAATGATGCAACACAAAAGATCTAATAGAATCTGAAATAGCTTGGGTTCTTAGAAACATGTAAAACTCTGCATAAAATGAATATTGCTAAAGCTCAGCCCAATTTCCATATTCTTTCCACATTGTATTTGTGTATAATAGGCTTCCAGGAATGTTCATGACCTTACAGCTGTCCCTTTTGTTTACAGTCCAGTGCTCTGTCCTTGAGATATGTTGCACACAGAATGAAGACAAAATCATGGCTTCAGGCCTCTGTCTCCCTTCTCTGGAAAAAATAAATAAAGCCTATATAGGAGACATTCTCCAGTCAGTACTGTTCCAGCTACATGTGAGTGATTACACCCTGGGAAACAATTGTAGATGGTAATAAAAAACATTAAGCTCTAAGGGTAATACAGTTTTTCTCAGGAACTTCCAGGGAAAAGCCTACTTTGTTTGGGTTTTTGTTTGTTTGTTTGTGTGATTGTTTGGTTAGTTAGGGGGTTTTGATTATCAAACCCACTTCTTTTTCACATTTAAAAAATAAAAATGGACAGACACATTTCCTAGCAGTTTGCCTCAATATTTTAGAAGATCCTTTTCTTTTTGAAGAGACTGTATCCTGCCCCCACACAAGCAGCCGGTTTCTTGTTTGCTGTCAGTGAGCAAACAACCAATGCACATTTACAATGGCACTTCAGCAGCATAATGGTGATGGCAACGTTGGGTTCATTTTTGCTGCCATGCAAATTTTCATTCTCTTTGAGTAAATGTATTTTTCTGCTGATATTCTGCTTTCTGGCAGGTGCTCAAAACTTCCTTGTTCAAATGTATTTGCAGATGGCACAGCCATGGGTTCTGTGTGGTGTCTGAGTAGACAGTGCACAGCCTGGGACAAAATTACAATCGCTAATTATTTTAGAACGAAGGGCATATGTGAGATTTCAATATCAAACGTCTCGATAGCAGCAGTGCTGTGCACAGGCACTACCTAATGGAGCTCTTTTAAGAGGTTTTGGGGCTGAATTTGGTGAAGTTTGTAACTGCAGGATGTGGCAGTGAGTATCCAGAGCAGATGTGCTTTTGTCTGTGGCCTCCCGATGTGGAGGCTGGCCCAGAGAAATACAAACAGTGCTGTGCAGGTAGAGGAACTGTGCAGTAATACTGAGAAGTGCAATGGCTTTTTGATGTTAGAGTAGGGTTTTTACTCTTTTCTTTTTGCACTGGGAAATTTACAAAATTTGTTAAACAAATGGGAGGGAAGCCTGACAATCATATATTGTGAAATAACTGTGTGATTCATAATGCATTCCATTTAGATGACAGTTCAGACTTTCTAGAAAGTGGCCAAGTAATTGTCCACTTCCCAAGCGTTTCTGATCATTCAGCTCCATACTTTTCTGTGGGGTTTAAATTTCATGAATGATTTGAAGTTGCAGGAAGGTGGAGCTGCTCAAGTGAGTCAGTTCTCTTTGGAGACACCAGGCAGCTATTTCCAAGTGTTGTTCCACGTTTGGACGGTAGTTTTATGCGTGCATTCCCAAGAACACTGTTGGTGAGGGCTGTTGCACAGCTCTGGTAACATTCCTGAAGTTCAGCGTTCTCTGGGTTGTGTCTGGATCTACAGACGAGACTCCACACTTCCCCAGGATCACTCACCGTGCTCCAGGCACCACCTTTGCCGCGCTCTCTGGCACAGATATCCTACCTGACATCATTGCTTCAAAGGAGGGTCTTTCAGTCCCCCTTGCCGTAACTTCCAGGAGCAGTTTTAACCTGTTGGGCGTTTGATGAGGTTCATCATCTCCTTCTCCTGCCCTTCATCTGATTGACCGGTTTCAGCCCTACAGTCACAAACAGAGGCAAGGAAGTCAACACATCGTGCAGAGGGATTTTAAGAGCAAATACTCTTTGCTTTAGCATGAAAAATTGACATATCCAGATGGAACAGTCAGCTCTCCCCTGGCATTTTCTGTGACTCTCCTAAGTGCTTACAGTTATTCTTTAGGATTTGGGTATATGTCCTGCCAGGATTTGTGAGTTGCTTCTCTTTAGCTAAGGCCCTCTCCTGCAAACATAGAGCGTCACTCTGACCTTTCCAGTCAGTGTCTTTCAACGTTAGGATTCTTACAGATTAAAAAATACTTTTCTCCTCGTGGGAAAACTGTGCTTTTCACTGTTTTTCTTGGTCCCTCCTCAACTTCAAGTAGAGTTCATAAACAGTTACCGGATTTCCCAAATTATCAGAAACTCTTCCTATTATTTACTTGGTAAATAAGCATGTGTATATGACATATAAATGAGTGAAAATATAGTCCTTTTCCAAAACAACTGAAGTGACCTAAAAAATAAGTGGGATATAAAACCACAAGCAAAACCATGAGTAGGACAGAATAGAAAAAGCAAGTCCTGTCATTTGTAGTTCAGTTGTTTCGTGTTATTTCATTTTTATTAATAATCTACTTTTAATAACTACGTGTGTGAATTTTGTTTTCTGAGATAAAAACACTGGGTATTGGGTGTAAGGTGCGCTTTTTTTAGGGACAGGTCTCTATTTTGTTATATGCTGTGGTTAACAATGTTACCTCAGTGTTTTTCATCTTTCTTTTAATTTATACAGTGGCACTCTGGTCTTACTGTCTGTCTCCCTTGTGTGAGGACAGGGCATTTACTTTCAAATACCACATTGTTTGAAAATAATAGTGGAAAGGCACAGGAATTGTAATGATATCTCCCTTGAGGTCTTGAAGGGAAGCTCTGGGAAATTTTAGGGTGGATGTCAAGACAGATCCATGCACTGTGTGTGCAAGGGGGGGTAATTACTGTCACATGAGCCTGCAGAGCTTTAGCACAACACTTCATAATGCCACAGTGGGTCCTGGGCATCCTATTCTAGCAGCTGGTGCAGAGCCTCTTACGCTAAAGAAAAGCATGGGAAGGAAGAAAAATCAAATCGTGAGGAAAACATCTTGGGCAAAAGGCTAATAATGAAGAAGATCCATAGCATTCTTGCTTTCCCGTGGCTCTGCCAAGCTGTGGTATAAGGGACTAGGCAGACCTGAATTCATACGTGTCAGAGGGCAGGTTTTGAAAAAGTTTTCTGCTTCTGCAAACTGGGCAGTGTCTTAAAGTCCAGTTCCTGCTGCCACAAAAGTCAGGGTCAGTTTTGGAATGAGATCTTGCTGTGTGGCTTTGAAATGTACTTTGGAATACGCTAATACATAGAAATATACTCCAAAGCAGATAAAGATGCTGCTTTTCTTAGAGTGCTGGTTATTAGCAGTCTCACAGTGAGTGAGAGTAGGTGGGAGGTTCCTTGTATGGCACAAAGACCAATTACATCTTCTTCATTGTCTCCAATATTCTACTACAGAAGGTGCAAAGAGATATTAGGTCTGACTTATAAATGATCTTTGTAAAATATGCATCTATATTTATAAGAAGTACAAGGATCTATCCTTTCCCTACTGAGCTGAACACCTTTTATTCTCATTACGAATTTATTAGTAGTGCAGGATGTTCAGCAGTACAAAAGAATGTTCTTTTTATCAAACACTGTTCTGGTAAGTTCTGTCTTTGTTTTAAGGGAAAATACTGCTCCTCAGTTCTGGCATACAGCTAAATGAGAAATGTTGAAAGGCAGACATCCATGAGATGTGCCACTGGCACAAGTGAAAACTGGAGGTGGTCCGGGAACTCATTCGCGGGGTGGTTCAGCAGCGTACTCAGACTAACAAGCTCAAGGGAGTGGGTATCATCTGGACCTTTCGGACTGATAGTTAATTTAATAGATGGAAGTTTATTTTTGCCTAGCCAAAACATCTGGCTGAGGAAGAAATGTGTTGCCCCCTACTTTCCTTTCTCGAGGTATTTTGCTACAACTTAGCCCTGGCCAAGATGAATTAACAGAGTTGGGTTCAAATTGTCAATCTGCCTTTTCATTCCTCAGAAGTAGTTGAAAAAAAGGTAAAAAATATATTTGTCTCCATAGTCAGCATATCAGTAAGGAACTGCAAAAGCTTGGTGAACTTTAGAAGTCAAATTACACATAACCCTCTGTAGCTGTTTTTGTCAAAGGAGAAAGTGGAAACTAGAGAAGAGCAGCATTTCTGTGGCCAGCATTTAGGATGCCTAGGATTCTGGAAAGAAAGAAAAATGGATGCACTTGTCATAAGCTGGAAAATAGATTTAGTGTGTATAACATGAGTAAGGTAAACAAACAAGATCAAACAAGAGCTGGGCAGGCTTCTGTGTAACCCAATGCCACATGAAGTGCAACTGCTGAAAGGATTCTGTGAGAGGGGAGACGAAACTGAGCGGACGAGACAGACAGCATAGTCTAAGTTCAGCGCTTTCTGATGACTCTGAAGATTCGCACTTGTTTTGGCAGCTGATTTGGTGTTTTCCCCTATTGAAAATGAGCTGGGGAAGTGCATGGTATGCATCTCTTGCACCTCTGGTGTCAGCCTGCAGATTCTAGATTAAACATGTTCTTGGAAAACAAATCATGTCCAGCTCTTCATGCACAGTGACTCACCAGGGTGGAAGTTAGGAACAGTTGAGAGTTGGGGTATCTGTTTTTATGGAAAATGTCTCAGGGTTGTTATTTGATATTTTGCCTTTGTGGTTGCCTGCTTATTTCTTATAATAAATTTGCTTTTTTTTTTTCTTCTGTTTGTCTCCTGTGATTTTTCTCTGTGATGAACTGTATGATATGTTAGGCTTTAAATGTGGACAGCACTAGCTGAATGGTAGTATCATCCCACTGTGATATTCTCAGCGAGTAGTAAACATAAAGGGAGGTTACTCTGCGCTATCCTGAGTACATGCATACATTGAAAAGTTGCTAACACACTGTAATATGTCTTTCTATTTTTGTTGTACAATAGCTCTCATTCAACTTCTTGCCATACCCAGAAGTACAGCACTACCTTGACAGTCAGGGAAATGAAATAAAAAGCACTGCGGACATGCAGATATATTGGAAGGAAGTGATAGGCACAGGAACTATCTTGGTTTGCAGCACATGTTTTTCTGTAATACAACTTTTAGCTGTCCCTGTGCATATTCCCTGTCTACCCACTATGGTCACAGTCCAATCACTCAGGTTTCGCTTTCTGGCACTTTTTGAACCCTGGAAGCCTTTTACCACTCTGTGGCCTAAAATTGTCCTTGCAAGGAATATGGGATTTTCTTTTACATGTTTATTCCTGTAAGTGGGAAAATGGATTATAGTGAAGTCCAAGACCCACAAGGTCAGATTTCAAGATAAAAGTGGAGAATTGTCAGGAAATTCCTTGGGCTTTTTTTCCTCTGTTTTATCATATATAGTCTAGGGAAGCATGAATACAATATCTATAATGTTCTTAGTATGTCTCTTAATGCTTTTCTAACCAACTATGTTTCTGATAAGCCAAAGTACATGCAAAACACAGCAAAAACTGGGTTGCAAGGATTGTTCTTTACTACCCTGTGGCATTAAGGCAAGCACCATCTGTATCATCACAGTAGCGTTACATTGGTCAGTTTGTATTTGATGAAAACTAGAAATGTTTTTCCAGTCCTTATCTGTAACGTTGTAGTCAGGAGACACTATTTTTGCAGAAGAAAGGGCCATTGATCACGTTTAAATATCATCATAGCAAAAAGCAGTCAAAACAAAGCCTACTGAAGACTGCCTTCCAGAAGCACAGGAGACAAAACTGGTGACACAAATCCTTCCTCTGGTACCTTTGTGCTGGATTTGCAGCATTGTAGAATGTATTCACTTTACTCTGCTCAGCAGCACAGCCCTGTATCCTGACAGCTGAGTAATGTTCTGCTCACGTCTTCTCTTGTAAAATGAAAAAAGTAGATAATTTAATATAGATGTGACAAGTACAAGATAGATTTCTACCCAGCACAGTTCACTGCTGAAAGTATTAGGTTGAAAACCTTCTCTAAGGATAACCAGATTCTTAAATTCCATCCCCACCACCTCCCCTTTTCCCCTGCCCCATTTAAACACAATACAGAGAAAAATGAAATCTAAATTTCTCTTTGATCATTTCAGTAGGAAAAAAATCTCTTCTGTTCCACGAAATAAACCAGCCTCTGTTATTTCTGCCAAACAGCCTTTCTGTGAGACATGTGAGATACAGTGTATGAATGTTTCCAGTGCAGATATTTTTGGTCCATCACTGATTTTCTTTCCTTGTAGTTTTTACTCTCTCCTGAATCACAGATGCAGTTTCCTGCTACTTCTTGTGGTCACTGTGGTTGGGGACTAAATTAAGCTTATTGCCTTCTGAGGCAAAGCATGACCAATTCTTTCAATCCAAATTATATTTCTCAGTTTGGCAGGGTCTGCACTTGGATTTCCCCAGCATCTGAAAAGAGAAACTCATCGGACAATCCCCATACCAACATGCGCAATAGGCATGCTGAGTGCACAGCATTGTGCTGTCCTGCTGCTGCAGTAGGAGTGTCAGACCCTGTTCTCTGGTCTTCACCCCGTTCTGTCCCCCTCAAGCACGGTGCTGTCTGCTGCTCCAGCCCCAGAGCAGTGCCTTGGCGCTTGAGGCAGTTGATGCTGCTCCTCTGTTCCTCCCAGCCAGCAAGGCACCTTCTTGTCTCCAAGACAACTCAGGAGTGAAGCAGAGCTGTGCCTGGTGTGGGAAGTCTTGGAACGATGAGGTTGTGTTGAGGTGAGGAGAGTTTAACAGGGGATCCAGCACTATTGCAGAAGCTGCGTCCTTGGTAACAGCAAAATCAGGTTGAATCAGGAAAGGTAGAGGTTAGCATGGGATTCAGCTGTTCTAAATCCTGCTGAGCTTTTTTCATCGTCTTTAATAGCATCATGGATGTATTTGTGTTCTTATACTCTCAATTTTATGAAAGATCCAAATGGTTGTGACCCATCACTAAACTGATTTTATAGTACCCATTTCTGGTTAAGGTTATCCAGTAGCAGAATTTGAAATTTTGGGACACTGCCTCAGAATTATTGAGAATTTACTTCTTTTTTTATGACGTTTGAGAGCAGATTTACTATGGAGTTCAATGGGTGAAATGTTAGCCTACTACCAAACATTAAACACCCTCATGTTTACTGCCTCGGGGCATTGACCAGAGTGTATCTTTCAACCTGGAGTTTTTCATGCACAATTATCTATGTCAAAGGAGTAACTTTTTTCCTGTGTACTTGATGTGGTACACGTACACTGCATCTATGAGGTGCACCATGCACACAAAGGAAGGAATACGGATGAACAGACTGAATACAAAAGACCTCTGTTAATGTTTTCACCAGTATCCTGCTTACAAATGACTCAAACACACTAGTTAAGGAAAAAACGAATCTCTTCACACTAAAAGGAATATTTTAATCTAAAAACACTTTAACAGATTTACTGAAAAATTCATAAAGATTGACTGTTTGCCCAAACTTGTAGTGCTGTTCTATTGACTCTCTGTTTAGCCCTGCACAGATGGTAACTCCCATTCACTTTGATGGGAGATTTGCCTGGGGTGGGACTGCAGAACTGATGCCCAGGATGTTAATTAAATGTACAGTCAGCTGGCCAAAAAGTAGCTGGTTGAGTCATAAGGACAGATCTTCCTGGCTTACCTAAGAATGCTTCTGAGTATATAATTAAACCACAAAAACTGACATCAAAGTAACGATAAGGGCCTAATGTAATGCACATAACCAAGGAAATTCAGGCCAGCATTCCTTCCTTTGATCACCCAGCTGGGCCAAGCTAGTACGTAAGTCTGGGTCTGGATACTCCCTTTCTCAAGTACTGGTAGAGGTGAAGGAGGTAAAACTGTCGAACTGGCTGGATTGGATGAACTGGGAACAGGTATCTTTAGTTAAAAGATTTTTCCAGCGTGTGAAGGAATACTCAGAGTGTGCTCAGAGACAGTCTACCTTTATAACTTGTTCTCCACACTTCATACCACTCCAAACTCCATGAATTTCTGTATCAGCTCAATAGGGGTTTTTTCCCTTGGATGTGATTTCTTTACACTGGGAGAAAGCTGGGGCGAGTGAAGGGATAACACCCCGTGGGTATGAAACTGCTCGGGGAGTGCTCTTTGCAGGCCCAAAGCTACTGGACACCTAGGCATTGTGTTCCTAGCCCATATCTCTTGAAGCTATAGATCTTAACTGTAGAGATGCTTTAAAGCATTCTTGTTTCACATAACATTGTCTTAAACAAGCTGGAAAAACAAGATCTGGAGGATCTACTATGGAGCATTAGCAAAATGAGCTGGGAAACCAAAGTAAAAGAATAGGTACCAATGATTTACCGGAAATAGAAAAGGATATATCAAATGTGGTTTCACATGAATTTGTCCTGAGCCAGATACTGTTAAATATTTTCATTAGTGACTTTATTGATAGGATAAAGAATGTTCATATTAAATATGCAGATGCCACAAAGCTTTGAAGGCTCCAGATATAGAGAACATTATTAGAATTCCAAGGGATCTTGACAAATTAGAAAAATGATATGAAAAAAACCCCAGGATGCAATTAAAAACAAGTCCAGTTTCTGTACTTAGACAAGAAGAACCATTCATAGAATCAACTCAGTGAGAAACAACCAACCAATTTACAGTCATATAGGAAAGGAATTAAGGGTTGTAGCTGTCTGCAGCTTGAACATGAATGGGCAATGCCATACTAGTGTAAAAAAAAGTGGAGGGGAGAAATTTTGGGTTCTAAAAACAGGAGCACAGTCTGCAAAATGAATGAAGTATTTCTTCTCTTTTACAGCTGTGAAAAGTTCTAAGCCAAGTTAAGGTTTAATTCTCACGTGCACCAGAACAGAGCAATATAGTGACCTATGAGAAAAGATTACAAGGGTTGGAGTTGTTTAGACTAGAGGTTAAAAGACTGAGGAGAAACATGATAGCTGTCTTCAAATACAGAAAAAAGCTGGTGCAAAGCCAAAGGGAATAACCTTGTGGACAGGACAGAGTGAGTGATTCAAGCGCAAAACAAAATGTTTTGCTAGGCTTTAGGCAAAAGCTTTTTTTGACAATAAAGCTAGTTAAATAAGTGTAGAACCTTTACCTTTTTTCATCAAGTTGAGGTTAGAAAAAGTGCCTGTTCGGAATGAGAAGGGTATAGTTCAGCATGTCATGGGGTAGCCACAACATTTCTTCTTGAAGTTCCTTCCTGTTTTGTAGCATTCTCTGACCTGTTACGAGAGGCTTTAGGAATCTCTCCAGGAGACTTGCTTCTCTGCTTGCCCTGGGATGGCCCTGACTGGTAGATTTAAATCACACTCAGAGCCTCCCGAGGCCTGACCCATATTTTTGAGATGCAGGTTGGCCCACTCTTTCTTTGGCCAGCTGTCTGGGTTACCTAGGAGCAGATTTTCCATGATTGGGTTACATGATGGACTTTGCAACAAGTTGTTGTTTTGGGTTTTTCTTAAACAATGGCCTTGAAGCACTTGTGAGAAAGAATCAGTGAAACTGTTTGTGTTAAAAAGATTTGTTTGTTACACTAAAATTCTGACCAGTCTCATGTTGTCTTGGCCACATGGAAGGCTGCTGGGTTTTCCTCTGTGAAGTAGCAACCGCTTGTTTTCGTTGAGAATGACCTTCCTTCCCGATTAACAGCAACAAGAGTGATTGTGTTTGTCCTCAACACCAGCCCTCAACATATTAAGTGAAAGTGGTTAAAGGTACAGCCTTTACAGCTTAAATACTGAATTAAATAAAAGTTATGTAAGGTCATAGAAAAACAGTAAACACCAGAAGACTGAAACGGATGGTACTTATCACTGATGATACCAACTCCACCAAGCATGAGACACATGAGCTGCATGTAGACAGGTAATTTTATTTCCTTAGGCTCTATTTGATTTTAAAATAACACTAAAATTTGGCTTCAGATAGTAGGAGTCAGTTAAAAGTACTCCAGTGCTACAGTGTACAACCCGCTTGAAGTTCTTAGGTAAAGATGAGATGTTCTTCTCTAGAACAAATTATTTTCCTTCTGCTAATGAGAAAAACAAGGGGAAACAGATTGCAAGATCTTAATGGGCTTTTTTTTCCCAGTGGGTTTCATGCCAAATTCTATCCTTGCATGAGTTCCTGAAACCTCTGATTTCACAGGGATTTTGAGGCTGTAAAAGAATAGATTTCTTGGTTTTCATGTCTGAAAAGCTTCCTTCTGTATAAAGTGCTTTACACATGGAATGGCTGCTGAAGCAAATTGACTAGAATGGTAGTCAATTCTACACTGCTGCCCTCCCACCTGAAATGCACTTTTGATGCCCTACAGAGAAAAGAAATGAAAGAGGAGGGGTAAAAACATGCGCATAGACACACACGGAGAAAAGCTGCTTGCGAAGAAGTCTTTAAAAAGAGAGCAAAAACGAACCAGTACTTTGTGCTCTCTGTCCTACATATTTGTCGTACTGATCGGGGAGAGGTGTTTCTGCAGGGTGGAGCATATCCAGGGAATGCACATTGAGCCAAATTCAGTTCTTATCTGCACTAGGACATTAGCTTCAAATAGCTTTGCTTAAGGACTAGAATATTCCCGAGTTTCATCTAGGGAAAGTGAAGATTTTATGTTTAAATCAGTTTTAAAAAGATGCATACCTGCTTAATGTCTTCCTATATTGTAGTTTTTAGGGACAGATTTTGTAATGTTAATTCAGTATATCTCTGCTGAGTATATTACAATTATATCAGTTTTATATCAGCTAAGTTTCTAGCCCCATATCATCAAACCAATCTACAAGCTTTAATAAATATTGACCAGATGTCTTTAGTTAAAAGTGAAACTATGTCTTCTGTGAAGAAGGCTCCTGACAGCTCTGACCAGCAGCATTCATGAAGCTTGGACTGTGAAAGTCTATTCTAGAAAATAATCTTCAACATATGTGGTCAAATAGAAGTGCTGCTAATGCAGCAGCGACATTAGAGGGTGAGAACGGGAGCGACAGGAGAGCATGCCAGGAAAACATGTTGATTATGCAAGGCCTCTATCTTTTGCAACAAGAGTGGTGTAGTGATATGACATAAGACTGAACAGCTGTTTCTCCGAACATTTGAGAGGTTTTGGAATATATTTTAAGGATGTCTTCTGTCCAAAAGGCAGCCTGTTTGGGGCTGTTCTTGAGTACTCTGATTTTATTTTCAGGGATGTAACAGAAAGGCATACACACAATACAATACTACAAATGTTACCCCATCTAGACAAAGTCTCTTTTCAAGGATTTTATCTGATTTCAGAGCTCAAGAAAAATTTTAAACCCCTTCTCAGAATTTCACATCATTATGGGATGCCTTTTTTGACTTTATTTTCTGATAAACTTTCTTCTTTTACATATACTGAGGCTGTTTGAGCACTGGTGGTGGTGACAGCCTTTGTAGTGTTATCACTGATTTTCATTTTTCATCTGAAAAAGTTTTTGTTTGATAGTGTCTCTAAGGAAGTGTTCCTCTTTGCAAATGTTGATTCTGTGTTCCTCACTGGTTGAAGATAATGAGCAGATTCTCAGATATTGTAAATTGTCATAGTTCCATCAACTCATATGCTGATTTGGACAATCTGACTGACTAATTGTAATATATTTTTTCTAATCGGTAGTGATCTTACATTAAAAAGAATGTGAGATTTCTATCATCAAAGCATTAGAGTTATACACTGTCTTTAGAAGACCGCTAATTTGTATGTTTATTTTCATTCATAGGGAAATGTATAATCAATTCTTTCTACCCTGTTCATTTTAATTAGGTAAACGTCTGGATCTATATTAATTATGTCTAAATCTTTAATTTTATTAGTTAGATATGATCTAAACATTGCAGAATCTTGTTCATTGGAACATCTCTATAATGAGACTTCTTGTTATCCAAAACTTGGACTATGTGTCCCAATGTGCATAATTGGTATTGGAAATTCATTATTTGTGGATAGCATATCCCCTCCTGATTAGGGTTATAGGAATTGAAAACATTTTACACACTAAATTCTGATTTCTCATTACACACTGAATTCTGTCCTGAGTACAGTGTTCTTTAGTTTTCAGTCAATAATGAAATTCTTTAGGATCTGTCATGTTCTTTATTTTTTGTTTGATCCCTCTTCTACTCCTTGTCACATTGTCATCAGTCAGTATCAGAACCTGGCCTGCAGTTTGCAAAGTTAGTATTTTGCTAAAATCTTTGGCAAATTAAATGGAGAATTTCAGGAACACTGCTACTTGCGTCAGTGGCAACTGTTAATGTGCAAGTCATTTCTGTCCATGTGGATCATACCAAAGAAATTCAAACATGAGACAGGGTTTCATTATACTTTTGAGTTCATTTGCTATTTCTGTTATGTATTTTTCATACCCTTGGTCAACAATTTTAAAGAAAGTGATACGTGTATGATTTCAGAAGTTGCACGGCTCATTACCTGCAATATAGCTGACAATCTGATTTCAAAGACTTCTTTCGTAAGTTAGCAGATTTTTAGCACAGCCTAAGACACTTCAGACCCCAGATGTTAGAAGGAATAAAAGAATGAGAGCACTCTTGCCTGCTCCTATTCTGGGGCTCCCCGAGGAGCAGCAGTTATCCTTGAAAGCTTCTGTGCTAATGCAGCCACTGGTGTAAGGAGGAGCCTGCTCAGCTGCCCCCGGCACAGCAGCATGAAGTCAGGCTTTCAGAAATGGAGGGAGATAAGGCAAAGGAAAGGTGCTGGCAGTGATGTTTATCTTGCATTTTAGAGACTCACAAAACGCCACAACCTGAGTGAATGTTGTAACTGATGTAGGCTTTCCAAAACCTGTGTAAACTAAAACCACTTAGTTCAATGCAGCCCTAACAAGGACTCACTGAGACCAAGATATGAGGTCACTTGAAATAGCAAAAGAATTTAAGCAGACTTGTGCCTTCTGAAAGAGGGGAGCAAATTATAAAAGAGCAATTTTCAATCTGCAGCTGAATTAACTAGGAAAATACAGTTTGCCAGTTATGGGCTCTCCTGAATCCAGGCTTGTCACTCTGGTGAAGAGGCTCTTTTTTGAAGGACAAACACCCACAGAGTTAAGGGTGAATGGTTTTGTGGCTGACCACGTGAGCTTTTGCTGAAATACCAATTCAAGCACAGAAGAATGACCTATGACTTTTTCTGAGAGTGTTTTTGAGGCAAAGTCATGCATATTCTGCATTGAATAGAACCCGAAACGTAGAGGCTCAACATTGCTGTGAGCAGTGAAGTGCCTGACTATAAATAGTGTATTTCAGTAGATTTGAATCCTGAGAAACAGCATTTATCTCATGACAGCCTCTTCTCTTCTTTTTTCTCCCTATGTAAACTGCTTCCTCAAAAATCAATTCAAACAGATATACAAACACATTAATTTATTAAGTAATAATTATGGTAATGTAAACAATATAACAAATAATAGAACATGTTAAGAATTATATACATCCTCATCAAATGCTGAGATTTGTAATAACCTGCTCTGACTACACTTTTATTGTAGTCATTCAGTGCAGTCTCACCTGTTTTACCTGTTGCTTTTTTACTGTCATAAAATTATCAACTGCAATTATGCTTCCATCTTCAGCCATACTGTGTTATACCACACACACTGAGGGCTTGGCACAGGAGCAGAGTCCAGTTCTTATGCATATTTACACATATGTCTGCCTTTAAACATGTAAGCTTTGTGCAGGCGTGCAGCTTAACCTCTCAGATGATGTCTTAACCTCTTTGCTTGACTGTGCTCTGAGTTTATGAGATTTGTGCCTTCTGGTGAGAAAAGAAACCAAAGGCTTGGGTGACATTCACACATCTGTGGTGCAAATACTGTCTGTACCTGCAAGCTGCAGGTGCTATTGGATCTCCTGCCTTAATAGTAATGTCCTTTTAGGTGTCCTAGCTGAGAAGCAACTTAGAAATTGTAAGGTAGTGCTGTTGAAACCAAAAATACATCAATTGGGTGTCTTGTCAGCTAATAGCTCTTGCTTTAATGCCAGTACAGGCTGCTGACACATGTGGTCGTGGCAAGGAGGCTCTGCAGTGTGAATGGAGCAGCTGCTGCGGATCAGGAGGGAAACCAATGACTCAGCATTCATCAGGAGCATCCTCCCGCTGGTCACCACTGCCAAGTGCCGACTCATCGATTTTCCTCCCTGCTAGGCAAAGACTGCTCGATTGCCTTTACAGCGAGCTTTCAAACGTTTCCAGTGCACTGTATGCAGCTGTCAGCTCCCATTGGTAGCTCTCAGTAGGAGCACCCCAACACATGAATTGCACTGGGGCTAGGGCATAAATCTCAGGTTTGCCCAGTGTAGTTTTTTCAAAGTGCCTGAAGCCCAGCGTGTGTGAATCCACAAATCACCCGATCTACCCCGATCAGCACAAATGAGGTGTTCTGCTTACTATAAGCTCACTAAATATTTTTTCTTGTGAAGCGGCAAATGGAACACAATATGGATGGCTCACAGATTCACAGCTACTGAAACAAATCCAACAGCACGCAGTTGTCATCAAGAAGTATGTCTAGGAAAACCTCTCTAGCCACGCAGTTTCAGCACAGCATGCAAGTACCAGCCAGTCCTTCGATAGTCAGACAAAGAGATCGCCATATATAGTGCACATGAGGAGTGCTGTCCTTTGATTTCTCCTTTTAAAAGAAATCATCCTTGCAGCTGTTCTCCATTGTCCCTCAGTCTTGAATATCTTCTTTATTTAGAGACCCTGGAAATCAAAAATAGAGTCAGAAAGGGGTCTTTGTCTGCCAGTATTAAAATCTTGTGAGTCATGTTTTCCCAAATCTTTCACAAAATTCAGTCAGAATTCAGCTCACAGCTTCAACTTCAGGAATGCTGTGAAGGTGACTACAAACAACGATATTCATCTACAATCTGAAAAACTCATTCAGGCTGAAATGTGTGATATGTTCACATACATCTCTTTTCCGTTTAATTTACGAAGAACAACAGAATTGTGCTCTTTGTAAATTTCAAGCAAGAAAGCTTGAAAGCTTTCAGTTCCATTCCATTTTCAATATGCAAATGAGGCAAGTTTTGAAATCTCAAACCCAGCTTCTCCTTGCTGATTTTAATCTAGTTACTGAAACACAAGATTACTTAAAACCAGGATCTCACTGTATTGGTTGCAAAGATTTTCAGATCCATAATATCGCTGTTCTCTTCAGAAACAAGGAAATATGCAAATAAGCTGTTATTTATAATAGCTGCTGCTTGCTATGCTTGTAAAATAATTATATTTACCAGTTAATTGACCTTATATGCACAATAGGGACAAAAATAAAGAAATGATGCATGAAAATTCAGAGTAACACTGAATTGGATTGGTTTGGAAAAATATATTAACTGTTAATTTTCAAAAATAGCAAGCAATTAATGCTGCTGTAATGAACATTTCTGTTTTACTCTGGCAACCGCACTGTGTTAACATAATACATTGCGAGTCAAGGCAGACCACTTGATTGCAGTGTTTGCGATGCAGTAAGGACACTTTTGGTTTAATGTTAAATTTTCATCTCAAATGTTCCTACAGGAGTGCAGATGTTGTCCTGTTTTCTGGTCTTGTTAAGATCTCTGTCACGTGAGTGCCAGTGCATGTAGTAACACCTAATAAATTATGTAAAGCGTTGCAGTGTACTGCACTTGTATGACTATTCCAATATACTGTAATTGTTTTCCACACTTCCCCCACAGGTTAGTCTGGCTTCCAGCAGAGGCAGAAGTGAATAACAAGCCAATCAACGTGCAATATATTGAACAGAGCAGCTCAGCACACCGCCGTCAGCCACACACGAGATTAGCATGTGGCTGCAGACAGGACGGAGAGTCCGTGCTTGGCTTCCTGAGCCTTACACGTCTCTCCCTGGATCTTCCAAATCACATTTCTGTTCTTTACTGGTCAAAATGAGCTGTTCCCCCTGTCAGCACTGGATGGTTAATACAGTGACAGTAGGGCCAAGTTGTGTTCTTTGCAAAGTACCAGCCAGGGCCTTCATTTTGCCTGTTTGGAGCTTTGAAACTGCATCCCGAGGGAATAAGCATGAGCCCCAGTCTTGATCTGGGATGGGGAAAGCAGGTGACATGGGGATATGGCCTGGTGATGCTGACGGTCCTTGCAGCGTCCAGCACGCAGAACCCTGCTCTGACATGAAAAGGCACTTGGTCTGGCTTTACAGGAGGAGGTTTGATCCCTTTACCGTGTGTGATTCTGCCTCTGCCATGCCCAGGTGGTACAGTCCCCTTTGCCTCAGTAGCTGTGACTTGAGGAACCCATTGTCCAAAGACATTTCGTTTGTGGCTCAGAGAGTTTTCCATTGAACAAACTCGGCTCTGTTATTATTTACACTGTGGTGCTTGGAGGACCTGCTCTCGATAGGTGCTTTGGCCGTTGCCTTTTGAGCCCACTAAGCGAGTGCCTGCTCGCATAAGGAAGCTCTTTTCTCTCCTGGGAGGAGCTGAGGCCACTGGTCCCTCTGGAGGGGCCACACTTTAAAGATTTTAGGAGGAGGCAAATTTGAGCCTCTGGGGTGTTTAACCAGTGACTTGAAAATGAAAATCTCTGAGTTGCATCACAAATCCTCTAAGACAACCAGCACTTTTTTTAATCTTTTTTGATTCAATGTGTTTTTAACTCCATTTTTTAGCATTTCTGGAATTCACACTAGCTACCCTAAGACTAGATGGATAACTGCCCGTAATTTGACTCAGTTCTCAAACAGTCAGGTATCCACAAGTTGGGAAGCATTGACTTTTGCCTGTGTAGGTTGGTTCCTTTCTGTGAAACAAGTAGAATGTTTTTGCTGTATCGTTTCCAGAAACAAATATTTTACAATCCTCCTCTAGTGCCAGAACACCCTTATGAAAGCAGCTAATCTGTGCTAATGATTGTTTAAGAATAAAATGGGAAAAAAAATAACACAGGAACTTCTCTTCTCTGAATTTATGGCATTGCAGTCCTTCCCATGGCAACACAGATAGTCAGATGGTTCTGTAGCAAAGTACAAGCAGGAAGAAAAGACAAACAATGACAGAAAAAAAAAAGGGAAAGAAAGCAATGTGATTTTCTCTAAAAATATAATAATTAAATAGTAGGAAAAAATCCTTATAAATGGTACTGTCTACTTGTAAAGAATATCCTTCATGTATTCATTTCTTTCTATTAGACTACCTTGTCTAAAACATATACAGAAAGCCCTTTAATATCCCATTATACTGTATACTAAAGCATTCAGGTCTAATGCTATTACTGATAAAGAAACGAAAAGCATATTTACAGAGACTGAATGTCTATAAAGAGCAGATCAAGCAAGTCTCTTGAGAGAAGAAAGTCCCATATCAGATTATTGTGTGAAAAAAATAGCATGCTCATCTCAATTACACCACCAATTTGGTTTATTTAAAAAGGAAGTAATTCTGGTTTTATATCATAAAATCACATTTTTAAGCCTGTAAACATCCAATAAATTAAATTTTTAGATAAGATCCATTTTGCAAAAAGCTATTTATGAAAAGCTTCAAATAATAATTAGAGAGGATTTAATAACCTAATCACTGACTAATGCTAGCACACAGTAAGTACACTGAATTAGATCCTTTTGTGGAGTTACTGTTTTACCTCATCTCATTTGGCAGCTTATTATACAATGTAAGTTGCTCAAGCCTATAATCCCTACACCAGTGAAGGTATGTAGAGAAAAATTCTGATTGTAGTCTCCTGAGTTAGTAAGTAAAAAAATCTTTGAAAATGTTTGTCAGGATAACAGTCTAGCTAAACCTAATGAAAAAGCAAAATACAGTGTTATACTGTAAATTTATGAATATTAACATCTGAAACATAAAAGAAGGATATGCTGCTAGCATAAACATAGATTAAATAGTGTCACTATGGTATGGAATATTAAAACTTTTCCTTTAAAACCATGTGCATTTTATGGCTTATGTTAACTGTAGTGCTCTACTGAACATTGCAGGTATTCTACTAAAGTTAATATGAGTCCTTTTGTTTATTATAATGCACTTTGAGCCAGACTCTGGAATAAATTTCATTCCTGGTCATGCAATTTACCTCTGAATAAAAATGAGTGAAATGTCACCCTGAGCCTGGCAAGAGAGAGAGAGAGGGGTGATGGGCCAAAATCAGAAGCATACCATAGTACAAGTTCCATCCCTTAAAACTAAAACTACCACTTTACTGTGTGAGTCTTTTCTAGTGAGATTTAATTTAATTTTTAAGAACTTGAGGGCAGGTTAATGAAGGTCTACTCCCATAATAGACACAAGGTATTTAAAATGGGTCAAACCAAAACCCTAGACAGACCATTACAATACTTTAGGACTTTAAAATCCTGAACCAAACTTCTCATGTTAACAACATTTGGCCATTGTTGTCTGAGCCCTGATGCTCTCAGTGGTCACTGCTGAGTGTTCTGTCACACCCATCTGCTGGTCACAAGCACCAGACACACCACAGTGAAGCACAGCACACCAGGGCAGCAGCACGCCCTGCACAC
>VYZT01064705.1:680845-710336 GCA_013400735.1 Pomatostomus ruficeps
GAAGCACAGCACACCAGGGCAGCAGCACGCCCTGCACACTGTCACGTTACATCTCTCTGTGTCTGCTGAAATGCAGGAGAGCGCTGAAGTAGTTAAGAGAAGGCAGAAGAGGAAAAATACCAATATAACCAAGCAGATCTGTCTGTGAAGTGGTATGTATATATATATGCAGATTAGGGAACAGATCCCTCATGTTGGAACTGTCCTCAAGGAAGTAAAAGAAAAATTAAAAACTGTCAGATCAACAACGTGAGCCCTTCCATAGGTACTCTTCTGGTGCTATTGAAGAGTTTCCACTGAAAATAACCAGAGTGATACAGTCACAAAAATCTGTCTCTCCACAGCTCCAAGTGGTGTGTGTCCTGCAAATTCCACCTGAAAGGCAGTCGGGTACCCAGGATAGGAAAGTGAAAACTGAGAGAGGATTTTTAGGTTTTGAACAAAAGAGTTCTAAAATGTGTGTGTGTATATATGCCTGACAAAAAGTTAGCCCTAAAACCCTCTGTAATTGCATACATTGCATCTGAGGTGTCTTATTGCCACTGCATTGCTATTAAAATGCAAAGCAAGTCATGTTTATTAAACCACTAAAAAAATGTTCCGATAGTGTTACGACTTCAGTTTTCAAAGCATATAAATGGGCAGGGCAAAAAAGGGGGAGGAATCAGAAAGCAAACTCCGAGTTTACTCTTTCATGCCTCATTATTGGAACATACAGGGTGGAATATATAGTCCTTTGAGACGTCTGCAATAATAATCTTAAGATTTTGAATAAATGATCTCAAAGTACATTGCAAATTTAACAGTTTGATATCAGACTTAAGCACAAGATGACTACAGCTATACCTGAGATTTCCTACGCAAAAGGCTTACAGCAAGGGAAGAATATGTTCTTTTTTTCCCCTAAGAAGCGGCAAAGGAATCATAGGTGTGCAGGATGTAATTATGCAGGCTGAAATGAGGCCAGTGCACTACAGCTAATTCCTTGTTCTTTGCAAAACGTGCTGCAGATTAGTAGATTGTCGGCTTCAAGTATCATCTGCAAGGTGGCAGCTCCAGGAGCTTATCCAATCGTTTGTCCAGTTTTGGGGGCACAGGATAGATCCTGGCAGGGCAACATGCAGCATTTCCCCACAGTTCTTCATGGCCCCACGTTCCACATCCGTGGAGCTGGAGATCCAGTGCTTTCTCATTCATGCTTTCAGCTTAAAGTTTCCATTTATTAGATCAGTCCGTCCATTATCTTCATTTATGTACTATTCATACATCATTTCTATCCATTGTAATACCTCTTCCCAGGATTTAAATAACTCTGGCACCCAATAGCTTGTGCAATCTGAACAAATAGTCTTAAACTATCCGAATAGCTTTATCTAAAACATACTTACAAACAAATAAAAGGAAGAACATTGATTATGTTCTTTTGGTGTTTTGCAAATAAGAGTTATGCAGGGATGGAGATACTCAGCATTGAGTACATTCTGGCAACAGTCAGATGCAGCCACAGCAGATGAAGAGAGTTGCTATGACTTCAAAATGAACTCTCTCTGTACATTCTGGAAACGTTCTTCACTGTCCAGTTAATTACTGTCTTTGTATTTTTTATTATATGTAAGATGTTGCTAAACAGCTGATAACCTTGGGCTTATTTTAACTTTTAGCTCTTTGGGGTACTTTTCTGGGTAACATCCTATACCCTACTTTAGCTTTTGTGTTTCTTTCACAATCTTCAGTCAGACGTTGCCAGTCCAGCATCATATCCAGATTTTTAACTTGAAAAACTGCATTGCTAAGATTTCTTTGCATCACAACTGTTGGTTGTTGTGCAACATCCCAAATTGTTCTGCGATCATGAGATAAAAATAGACCATTGGAAATCCAGGACAGATTTAAGCCAGTAACCACACATAATTCTTGCACTCCAAAGATTCCAAAGTTTTTGAGAGAATGTGCAAAAAAAAAAAAAAGGTGTTTTTATACTAAACCTAGCCTCAAACTTGGAAACTGCTCTTCAAAAAGCATAGGTCTGCTATGTTGGTGGGGTTGTGCTAGGAAGGAATGGACATGGGGAAAATATGAGTGATGTCCAAGAGGACCTCCTTCGAGTGCCTGCTTTTCTTCAACAGCTCTAGGAGAGCCGAGAGGGGGATCTGGTCAATGCAAGCAGTAGTAGAAGGCACTTTAACTTCTTTTGTGAGTCTGTGTACCGCAGAAGGCACAGTATGTATCTCCCTCTCCTTGTCTAAAGATGCCATCCGGAATTCTGCTGGAAAAGTGAAATGGGAAGCACTGGCATCTGTGTTCTTTGATACGGTGTGTAAGGGCCCAAGCTGCATGAGCTGTGACAAGCCCTTGCTTACAGGAGGTGTGGGAAAAGGGAATGAAGAGCAGCTGCTATTCAGGCATGTTTTACAATTACATTCGTTTTGTTTCATTTCAATTTCAAGGTGCATGTTGCATGTTGAGTTGTGATGAATATATATTCAGGACAGTAACATTTCGTTCATACCTTTCATATTTTAGGTAGAAATTTCAAATGGATCATCAGAAAACCTGTTGGTTTGTAGGCTTCTGACAATGCAATTCTCAATCCATTTGAACCCCCTCTTTCTTTCCTTGTGCTCTGTTTTGATGTGTGCTTCTCTGCATTCTGAAATGTTTCCTTTATAAAATTTTACACTTTTACCTTGATGTCCTCCCTGAAGATGGCTCATAGCATGTAGGAAGTCCAAGCCTGTGTGAAAGGGAGAGTCCATTTCACGGCTTATGCATAGGATAGAAGCACTTTTATTGTTTAATCTTTCCTTGTAAAGGTGGTAACGCTGGCCAAACAGTGCAGCTGTCACCTTGGCTCTCAGCACTGATGTGGAACTGGAGCTGTATGTAAGAGTGTGTATCAGAACAAACGTGGTTTCTGGTATCTAGCACTTGCGTTTATCTGTTATTCAAAAGCACAAGAATTCAGTCTTGCATCTCCTATTTTAAAGTTGTGAGCAGGCTGTGCACACCTTCCCTCCCTGGGTAGGTCTGGTCAGAGAACACAGGTTTCAGATTCCTGAGAGGGTTCAGAACGGAGGCTTGCTAACGCTGTTTGCTTTTTGCTGTGGAGTTCTCCTGTCTGTGATTCGGTTGGTGTGGTAATTTGAGGACAGATGTAGAAACGCTCCTTCCTTGCCTCTCTGGCAGCAGCCTGGCAGGATCCAGTGGTTATTACATTCAGATGGTTCAGGGCTGGGGATCCTGATGCTCCCTTCCCCCAGCGCTCTGCAGACACACACAGACACACGCACACAGGCGTGCACGCAGAGTATTATCTCTGTTTGCCTTACTAATGTCATTGTGCACTATTCCATTTTCCTCTCTTCTTGTCCCCAGGGTGTGTAACAAACCCCTACTGGACCTTTTATCCACCCGCTAAGTCCAGATTAATTTATTATACTCCATCTAGTTTTTGAACTGTTCCTTCTAAATGTGTGATGGGGCTTAGGGCTGTGCAAAGGGGATTCAAGGATAAGGAGAGAAAACATCCTCAGGCTGTAGCTTACAGGGAAAGGTTGTGTTACAGTACGAGCACCTCTATATTATTATGCATCGCCATGGAAGATGATGCAGGAGGAATGACTGATTAGAGCTCATATTTAGCTAAATTAATATCTCAAGTCCATTTTTTTTGGTGTAAATCTGATTTCATCATAATCTAAAAGCAAATATTTGCCTTTAATATCTCTGATTTATGCATAGAATACAGTGTACTCTTCATTTCCTTCTTAATTATTATTATTTTTTTAAACAGCTTCCAGGCAGAAAGTCAAAGCCTGCTGTGTTTTATATTATACTCTGCAACTCATTTTCCTGGTTTTTTTTAATAAAACATCTAATTAATCCATGTAATCTGAATACTTTCTGTTTAAACTCAACATGCTAGTGAAAGAACTAAATGAAAATGTAGCTAATTTGTTATACCTATGAAAGTAATAGGTAGATAAAAATATATAGAGATAAAAACTTGAATACTTTATGCCCCATGTGTGAATAGCGACTGAAAACAAATAATAGTAAGGATAACTATAAATAGAAAATGTCTGAAAAAAAGGTCTTCAGTGGAGTCTTCAATTATGCTCTTCATTTTTGCCATCTTGTTTTTGCTCATTGCATTACCTGAGCTGGAGCTGATGAACTTGCATTGGTACCAATGAAACTGCTGTTTCTGTTCCATTTGTGGGGAGTCTCAGTATGAGGTTTCTACAGCATCCTGATAAAATGAAAGCTTCAAAGACTGCTGCAACCCAGCCCTCTTTATCTTGGGTTGAACCCATGAATGACTTGTTGTGTTAGAAGTTTCTTTATCTCCGTCTGACTCAACGTCTTCCTCTGGGGAGAATACAAACAGGAGGAGCTGCGGCCAGTCATGAATTTAGCAATTAAGTGTGTAACTTCAGGTGGCAAAGTCTGTAAGAACAGAAGAGGATTAGAAAACTGTGCCTTTTGATGAATTGTCACCAGCACAATTTTTAATGGAATGTTTGTCAGGCTTTTGCATTAAACACCAGCAGCTCTTTAACATCTTTAAAATTATTACCTAAACAATTTCCAGTAATGATGAAGTTGCAAATTGATGTAGGAAATATTCCTGTAGTAAAAGTAAATAGATGCCTCCAAATGGAGATGCACAAACTCTCACAAGGGAAAGCTTACTTGCATATGAAGCTTTCCCAGCAGAAACATTATAAATCATACATAAGTCAGAGTATGAATGAGAAAAATAACTACCAAGATAAAGTTTAGAATTACTTAAAGTGTTCATGGTTTGGCACAGACAAATGCAAAGAGAACATGTTTGTTAAGCATAGTCAGCAGAAACTTGGCATCTCACAGCGTCTGAATGGAAGCCTGGAAGTCCTGGTTTTTTGAAAAATGTGTTAGATCCATTTCTTTTCCCTCTTATGCATCTGCAGGAAAGTCAGTCATGACACATCACTGCTGATGGAGAGCAGTGTAGCAAATGGAGAGTCAGGACCATTTCTTTTTCCTCAGGAAATCTCACTTTTGAGGCAGAGTGACTTTTGCATGCTCTTGCTTTTACCTAAATTTGCAACTGACCCTACCAAAACAAAAAAGGATGTTTGGCGTAGGGTTGGTCATTCACATTTAGGTCCCAGCATGAAATCTCAGCCCTGTTGTACCAGTGTCAAAATCCCAAATGACTGAAGGAGGAGCAGCAGCCTTCTGATCCCCCATTTCATAACTTCGAGGAACCCTTTGTTCTTGGTGGTGACCATTTACGCTGCAAATACAAATAGGCACATTTTAAACTAGAAATCTCAATGCTACCAAATCAGTTAGATTGTTTTCTAGATCCAGTTTGAAACCTTACTATGGCTTTGTTCCTGTACCCAGGATCACTTTGTCTTCATGTTGTACAGAACAGTAACGGGAAGATGTCTCCATCCTTCTTACAGAGTTTTATAAATTATATGCCGACTGACATAGAGCAGGTGGCAAAGCAAAGACATGAGTGACATGGGAAAATCAAATAAAAATAAAATAAATGACATTTAGCAGGGAAGCCTGGGCTACATTTTCTCAACAAAACCACTCTCTTTGAGAAGCTGCTAGAGAGACGTAACTTCTGCTGTGTGAGTACAAGTGGGACCTCGAGCATGGCTGGCACATGGGCAGTAACACAGGGCTGGTAACGGCATCCATTTTCCAAGAAATACATATATATTTATACTGTAACGCTTTGTAATTAATGCTCAACTCAAAAAACATCCACAAGATCATAAAGGCAGCTAATAGTCAGGACTGCAGATGCCCAGATTAGATTCCGTTACAGTTGAACCCAGAATGACTAATGTAATATTCCACTTCAAAGAAAAGCTTTCTATAAGATAACAAAGAAAAAGCTTTACCATCTAGTTCAGTTTTTAAATCACCACCAAATCATGCAGAATCCTCATAGAAGTATCTACAAAAATCGTTTCAGTAGTTACTTTCATACTTCAGTGTCACCGTATCTCACCACTGGCTACGACTTGCCTTCATCTCCAACATGTTTCATGGCGTGGGAGTTGGGAGATCTCAGTCACCTGACAAGGTGGCTCCACATGGAGCCTCCAGAAGAGATTGCAGAGGACGCCAGAATTGTCATTGAAAAGGTTCCTGTTTTAATTTACACAAGGACAGAGGGGTGAACACCAGGCTATTTACAAATTCAGCTGTGCCCTATTTCAGCCTGAGACAAAGTCACATTGCATAGAGGTAATGCCGTATGCCTGATTCAGGTAATATCTGACAGTTTCCACTGCTGTAGCCTCAGCTTGCTTTGGTGTAAAGCAAATGTTTTACAGGGGTTTGGGTTGTGTGCTCTGCCAGCACTGCTCAGCCAAGCACAGCAAAAGCTGGTAATTCCCCCACAGTGAGGGCATATCCTCTTTTTATACGGTGAGCAGGATAGCAGCTCTTGGTCTTTAAAGCCCTGCAAGAACAGCTGGCCAAGGCTGTAAAATGGCAGAGGTGCTGGGAATCAGCTATGGTGTCATTCCCAGCTGGCAGATGGAACAGGCTGCCTGCCTGGAAAGGTGAGTAGGTTATGTAGTGGGAGCTGGTGCAGAAGAGAAGGCAGAAAAGGGCTCTGTGGCCAGGGATTTCTGGGGTGCTGGAAAGAGCTGGGTGTTTCTGCCTCACTTGCAGAAGATATGTAGCCTTAGCGATTTTGTCTTGTTCTTGGGCTGAAAATAACAGCTTATTCTAGAGTTTTTTACATGAGTGCTGGTAGCTGTCCTTGCATGGTCAGCTTTTGTTGCAAGGTAAAGGCATATCTGTTACCCTGTCTTTGGGTAGTTTTGTCATTCTTCTTTTGGAAAAGCAAAGATTCAGCTGCTTTCTTAAATCTTTACTGGCAGAGGTCTGGAGCTTTTACACTACAAAAATGGAGAAAGCCCTTACAGAGTCACTGTGCCTACTGCCGCTGCAGACACTGCTGCAGGTCTGTCCTGCGTGGTAATTTGTCTCTCCCTTGATTTGAAAAGAAAAGAAATAAGGGGAATCCTAAAACACACTTGCTAGATTTCAGGTGGAAGTGTGGTGTGAGAGCTTTTATATAATAAGACTTGGAAAGTGTAGTTTTGGGAAAAAAAAGTTACTTGTCTTCCTTTACTTACACTGATATTTACCTTGACTTACGTAAATTTGGGTCTCTGAGTACTGCTAGCAGTTTTGGTGGCAGTACATATCCTTTGGTGCCAAGCACTAGTAATAGACAATCACATTCCTGCAAAAATAGTCAAGATAAACTTTGGGGCAGTGGTTTTAGTTCATGAAAATCGGGCTGACATATGTTTCCAGTTGTACTCCCTGGCAAGGTTCGGTCTCCGTTTGACTGGGGAAAGCAGATCAGGAGAGGAAAAACTTCAGGAGAGCTCTCTAATGAAAGTCATGAGATGAGGAGGATGCTGTTGCAAGTGAAGATTGTTGCTATTTTTTCTGCCAATTGATTTAGATAAGTTTGTGTAGCAACACTTTCCATTTTGGAATTCAAATAATACTGCTTTTTCCAGTCATTGTGCTCTTGTTAATGACTGAGGTTTTTTCTGAGCCTACGGGTTTATTTATGACTTTGACCTGCTTTGAGCCTCAGTTTACTTGGAGCCAAACTGATGATTGCATGCAGACTATGCCTTTTTACTTTAGCTAACAGTCTGAATTTTCGACGTAGATCATGTTTGAAGTCTTCAACAAATATTTACTAAATGTTTACCATTTGTGTGGGTAGAAAGGCCCTAGGAAAAAAGCTGAGATGAGCACAAAAGCTGTAGTGCAGAATACTGAATGAAGACTAAGCAACACAATTTTGTAGACAAATCTGTGCATCTCTTCGAAAGGAGAAGTCTGAGGAGAGTCACCAGTCCTACTAGCCATCCTCACACAGTAACTATTCTCCTCCTCTTTCGTACGTAAAACGTCCAGAAACTGGTCACGCAGACCAGAACTTTTCAGTGTTTACATCCAGGACCAGCTGGACAGATGTGTTTAGGGAGGATTGCTGTTTGCTGATGTGGTGTGAGTGATAAACGCAGAGCCAGCAGCTATTTCTGACTAAACAGGAAATAGCCAAAGCCAGGCCGGCTCCGCGATTGGTTCTTCTGCGATGTGTCACCTTTACTGAGCAGAAAAGTGAGTCAGATATTGAATGTCATTTCTGAAATTACTTTCGTTTCTGTTAGAGTAGAAATGCAAGTTTGTAGAAAACATAGAAGTTTATTCATGTACACATATATTATCTTTTAACACGTTTGAAACTTTTTTCAGAAGCCTACTTCAAGTGTACCTACTGCAAAGTGTTGTAAAATAATCCTGTAACGCACAGTTGTTTACTAATAATAGATATTCTGGGCAAAGCTGTTTGAAGTGCTGCTTTACAGTCATCTGCTGAACTGAAAAATCCTTTGCAAACAACGTTTTTACATTTCAAGGTAACAGTTAAATTATCTAGACTTTGGTATCCCACACTCAAAGCTCCTCTTTGCACTGGCACAGGGAATACTTCTTTTAAGCACATCCAGTAAAACACATATTTTAAATTATATTTTACAGTTCAGTGGTTTCTCTAACCTGAAGATCCCAAAGTGCTTTTCAGATGGAGGTGAAGTTAGCTTAAGAACAGTCCTGTGAGCACAATTATTTCCACTTTGCATACAGAGAAAATGAGCAATGGAAACGAATGGTTTGTTGAAGGTTACACACAAGTGCTGGCAGTAAGAATAGAACCTGCACTTGCCTCCCACTCCTGTGCTTGAACTAGAAAGCCGCTATTGGGCTTTCTGCATCATCCTGTGATTGAGTAACTTTCGTTGTATCAGTGGAGATTCAGGAATTCTGAGCTAATTAATGCTCCGGCACTTTTGAAACCCTCAGCTGCTCTTTACCTCTGATGGTTCCATAGGGTTCGATGACTTGCAGTGATGTGTCTCTGAAGAGACAACAAAGAAAGGCAAATAAAGGATGGGGATTCGCTAACCTTATCTGACAAAGGTAGGGGCTGTACTCAGAAACATTTGCTTAGGTTTTATAGGCTTCTTATTCTTTTTAAACAGAGGGCATAAAGGCTTCTAAAAGGAGGGACCGTGTCATGTTAAAATCTGGTAATTTGAAAGTTCTTCTTTATCACTGCTGGCTGCGCTGCTCTTCCACTGATTACAGTAAATCACCTGAATTCTCTTTTAAAACTCTGCCTTTTCTGTGAGATCAAATTAAAACCCATGATTCCTGTGTATGCCACGAGGAATCGAGTATTACAAATACTCTGCCAGCTGTTCTTCTAAATAATTAGGGAGGGACATAAGCTGGCACTGTTGGATCCGGATCAGCACCTCCCAGAAGTTTGGGTTAAAATTTTTTGGTTCAAATTTGTAACACCACTGCTGACGATCCAGTGTGTAGAGTTAACTCTTTCAGCTTTTCTGATAGTAAGAAGATTAATTGTGAAGACATCAAAGAGGCTAAGCTATCAAGAGTGATAAATTTTGGAGCAAGTAATTTTTTCAGTCCAATTAGCAGCACATAGCTTGTCAGTAATGGTTGGCCATCAAGAGCCAGTAAGTTGCAAATAACCAGGAGGACTTAAAAACATTCATCATAAAATTGTAATGTCATCTCAATTCTCACTGTTACTCTTGGTCTCCCTCCATATGGCAAAGGTTTATGTTTTGTTTACATTTTACTTTGGTATTTTAATATCTTCCAACAACCCAGAAGTGGGTCATGAATATGTATATACTCAAAATATGTAATTTACCATGTTAGAAACAAAATATACAAAACACAAGTTCTTTCTAAAACTACTTTTCTGTCAAGCAAAATCCTACAAATGCGATCTTCTGCGAACATAGACCTCTAATTATGACTTTGAAACTATCAATACATATACATCACTGCAGTAACTGAATGGTCTGAATGATAAAAAAAATAATATCAAAAAAATCTATGAGCAAAACAGTGTGAGGAAGACAGGGATGAAGTAACTTTGCAGTGTTGATGGGGTTTACGATATGACGCATGAAGCAGCGCTGTAGCACTCATAAAGGAACACGGCTAATTCTTAAACTTGTTTGACATCAGAGCCCTTTTACTAATTATATTCCAACATATTTACAAATTGAGAAGAAGCTTGTTGAATCTTGTTCCATGATAGACTTCTGAAGTATTCGGGCTGGTAGTTTTCAATGACTTCATGCTGGCTGGGATTCAGAGCAGGCCGGCAGACGGGCAGGGAGGCATTCAGCTGGACCAGCCGAAACACAAGGGGATAACCCACAGGCTTAACGGGGAAGAGCCCAAAGTCTGCGCTCTTCTTGACATACATCATTAACTATTAATAGAGATTCATTATTTTGTGGATTTGTCACAATTGGCTCTTAGGACGGGGTGTCTACACGCTTTACTAATTATCCCTAACCTGCTTGGAGGCACGTTTGTGAATGCCAGTCATTTACTGCCAATTTACATACTTGGGGGAGGGGTCTGGGGAGAGAGATTCATGAAATAAAAACAAGTTAGACATCGTGCATTAATGTTTCCCTCCACCGCGCCCCGTGCCATGGCTTGACATGTCCGTCTGTCCTAAATAAACGTAACCACTTGCATCCTTCACAAGTGACAGGAAAGCTGAACAATTTCCTCAAGATTAATGCCTTGGAATAATGTCAGTCATTTTAGGGTGTTTTTAGAGAAGGAAATTATATATTTATGATACAGTTCTGATTGACTATTTTATGTGAAATGTCAGTGTTTTCTCTTTGCATAACACACCTTGCAGTGTGCCAGGAAGCGTATTCCTGAGGGAATCCAGAAGGGAATACAGACCTCCTGTTTGAATGCATATTCATTTATTGTGTTCCTTGCCTTGAGGTTTGAAGCAACTTGTTTTCACCCGGCAAGAGGGTGGGCAAGGCTCAGGATGTGGGTGTTGGGGTAGTGGCTTTGGCCACCCGTGGCTGATCTGAGGTGTCTCTCCTGACTGTGCTGTGCCATCGTGCCTGCGTTCGCCCTGCTTTGTCACCATTAGGTGGGTGGCTGCCGTGGCAAGATGCTTCTGTTCAGTGAATCAACTGTAAAATGAATGTTAGACTTCTGCAGGGGGAAATGTTGTGCCTCCTTCTGTGACTTCCCACCCCCAAACCTTCTCTTCCTCTTCCTCTTCTCCTCTGACATGCTGCAACACATTTATGAAAATCAAATACTTTAATTGTAAAACTTCCACTTAATTGACAACGCACAGGATTTATTCAGTGCTCAGCTCCTAGAGATGGTTTTATTTAGCATGCCTCTTTTTTTGTTCCCTTTCTCCATCTTACCAAGCAAATTTTAATATTGAAACACATGCCACATTGTTTAGGAGGTAAATGTCAGCATCACGATGTGCTTTAAAGATGCTGTTTGAGAACTTCATACTTTTGCAATATTTCTTTCATCCAGGGCTGGGTTCTTTGGTCAGCTTAGATGTCATAGCCCTAACATGGAGACCAGCGAGTTCTCTGTGCAGGACAGAGTTCTCCAGTTCTCCAGGCTCCTGGCAGTACCCAGCTGCCCCTTCTCAGATCCAGCAGGAGGACAAAGAAGGGTTCTGCTGTATGCAGTCTTCAGCAGCTTGAGACTCCTGAAGGTTTCACATTTGATCCTTGCAGCTATTATTTAGGATGCTGCTCCAAAATAACAGCCATTAAGCTCCTCACAACTGCTCTTGTCAAATGTACTGCAGCCTGAAAGTGATTTTAGCATGACTGGAGAAAATGTTCTGTCTTCTCTTTGTCGGGGCACAGCGAGCAGGATGCTCTGTGGGCAGTTACTGCAGGGGCTGCTGATGGCATGGGGAGGTCTGTAGCATTCCTTCAACTGATAAAGCGGATTCATTACTTTTCCAGAGCAGTTCCTACATGGATCTAGGCTGAGCATGATACAGAAATGCCCCCTGATGAAGCCGTAGTTGGCCTCATTTGCTGAACACAGAGGAGGTGGTGTCCCATCATGTAGGTCCGTGTCATACATGTTATGAGCATATTTATCGACACATGGGTGCTGCAGAGGATCACTGTACTGTGGGGAGACTTTGCATTCCTCATGAGAAGCAGAATAAGCATATTAAAAAAAAAACCAAACCAAACCAAACAACCAGAAAAAATCAAAATGCAAAACAAACCCAAAAAAACCCCAGGCTGGAGTGAAGCCTGGCAGGACAGAGTTTGTGCACAATATGCTGCTTCTGGACCTTCCGAAGGTACTGCAGAGCATTTCTGAGGGGTGTGACTGTTTTCGATGTTGCTTGATATTGATCAGTTTGGAAAGCTTCTCTCAACCTTGTCTCGTAAACCTGTGGGCAGAGGCAGTCTCTCCTTAGCATGAGAACTACGGAGGGCAGCTCCACATGCTGTTCAGCTGCCTCGCTCTGTGTGAGACCAGGCTCTCTCTGCTCTCACCTCGCTGAGGCTGCCTGCAGATAAACGAGGGCCTGCTTTAGCTGTGATTTCTAAGTATCTGCCTGGGGGTTATTTATCCCATTTATTCAGAAGTGGCTTCTTTTGAAAAAGAGGAGGAGGTGAAGAGATACAGCTTCCTAGGTAGCAGTAAAGTGCATGCTGTGTGTGCATGACAATATAGGTCTCCGAGGTTTAGTGGATCTGGAATTATGCCATTTGTCTCACCCTAATTGAAGCATGTGTCTACAAGTGTGCAGTGCAAAACACAGGATAAATGGTGATCATAAAATAAGGGTACTGCATAACCTATCTTATTATCAGATAGGCAGTCACTTGCAGAGCACCCTAAAATGTATGTTTTGTGAAGAAAAACTGCCCTTTCTGTGCACATGTGCATACATATAAAGCTAATAGGATATATTTCTGCTGAGCCATCTGAGACAACAGATTTGTACAGCTTTTCAGAATCTTTCCTGTATGCCCCTCATGTTTGTCAATGTACTTTGCAGTGCTTATAAAATTGTGAGTCCAGAGTAACAAGTGTTCAGCTTAAACCAATTTCTATATGAGAAATAGACATCTCAAATAGTATCTAAAGTATGATTAAACTTTATTTCCTCATACACTGGAGTCTCTAGGAGAAGGTTTCTGTATTCTGCAGTTTCAAGAGACAGCTGCAGAAATGAGGCTGAACTGGATCACAATTTGAAACAACCTCAGTGTTACTGGAAAGAACAGGCACGTCTGTACCCAACAGAGATCTTCAGTGCAGTATATAGATTAGTTTAACATGGACAACAGTGTAATTTGTTATTACCTTATGTTTATTACCATGGTGTTCATGAAGTCTCATTGTAAATGTTTTTAAGAAAGGGAATTAATGCATTTTTGTTATTTGAAGTTTGGTTTCAGGACCAAGGCAAATAGATCTGTGGTATTGACTTTGGGATCAGACATTTATATGTCATTACTGTCATTTTAAAGTAACAGAATCTTTTCAGTATGTCTTTTATCTTCATTGCTAGTCTACAGTATTGCTCAGCTGTATTGAGCTATGCAAGTGGGTGGGAAAAAAAAAATTAGAAACTTAGTCATATTCTAAAGATACCAAATCATTAAGAGAGGAAACACTTCTGCTGTGTGCCTGATCTCTGCAAACAACTGAAGCATCCACTCACAGACTTGGGGGAAAAAAAGGAAAGGAAAAAAAAAACAAAAAGAAGAAAAAAACGCAGTCCCCAAAGACATTTTCTATCTGTATGCCTCAGTGCAAGGCAAGTGGTGGATGCTTTTCAGGCATGATTCACAAGGCAGACTCATGTGCCAGTGACTCTAGGTACAGCACTGGGGGCGGATCTGGATCGTGTAAGGCCAGTGCGGAATGTGGGAAAACATCTTCCTCCCACTCCCCAGTAAACAATGTCCAATCAAAAGGTTTACATTGCAGCTTTATTGTTAACGCAAGAAGAGACCTGGGTCACACTAAAGGTCCATTTAATCTTATATTCTTACTGGAATAGTGGTTAGTGTCTGATGCTTAAGGAAGGGTAAGAATGGGGACGGTAGAGGCAGATCTGTGAACCCCAGTTTGCATTTCTCCTGAGTAGAGGTAGGATTTGAACTGTTGTGCTCAGAGCAGCCACTGGAGTTTCTCTGTGACTCTTTACATGTTACAACAGTCTGTGAAAGCAAGCCTCTGCAATTCAGTTGTGTACTGGGTGAAAAAGTACTTCGCTTTGTTCTTTGTTTTAAGCTTCCTACTTAATTAATGGGTACACCAACAAATTATTGGGATGTGAGGAAAAAAGTCTTTCATAGGCAGTTTCTTTGTTTGATAGCCCTCCACCTTATCCATTCATTGTTATCACTTTTCCATTCTGAAAAATCCTGATTCTCTCTGTGCTAAAAGGTTATTCTATACCTTTATGCAGCATTGTTGCTATTCTTGTTACCTTTTCTATACTTCAAAAAAAACCCAAACAAACAAACAACAAACCAAGCACAAAAAACCGAACGCAGATACCTAAACAAACCATAAAAATAAAAGAAATTATTTGAAAGAAAAGTTCATCAGACGGGTCAGCTCGAAGCAGAAGTTAGCACCCACTCCACAGCTGAAAGATGACAAAAGTATAACATGAGAAAAGGTGCCCTCAGGTGCTTGCTTTCCAATCCTA
This sequence comes from Pomatostomus ruficeps, assembly GCA_013400735.1. Taxonomy (NCBI): domain Eukaryota; kingdom Metazoa; phylum Chordata; class Aves; order Passeriformes; family Timaliidae; genus Pomatostomus; species Pomatostomus ruficeps. The sequence continues at coordinate 695,496 of VYZT01064705.1, forward strand.
AGGATTGGTCAGAAGCGTGAGAGATGCCACAGTGTTTTCTCTTGGCTAACAGAAAATAAGACCCAGGAAGATTGGTGAAGCTCAGGACGGAAGTTATTATCAACCTGCTCTATGAACTTTTCACTTGTTTCTCACTCGTGCATTTATATTTATTTCAAATGGGTTGATGGCAGCAGCTGATAAATGAGCTGCTGTCAGTTGTAGTCCATTGTGTTTGTCACCAGTGCAAGTTCACTGTAGTCAGTGATGAAATTTCACCTGCTGTGTGAGAGAAAATAAAATGCACAGTTGTGGTTGTAATTAGGGTTGGAAATCAATAGTAAAAGATGTTTTAAAAATGAGAAAGACGGTAAAAAAGAAAATGAGGAGAAAACCATGAAAATAGAATTAACTGGGGACAGATAAGAACAGTGAATCTAGAGATATATTGGAGGAAATGGAACATTAATCCAAGGTGGAACAACTACAACCACTTTTTGCAAGAGGCTTCATTTTGAGTGTAAGAAAGAATGTCTTTTCTAGTAAAAATCTCTTTCCTGTGGTGGTATGTGCATGTGTATGAGCAGAAAATGGAGCTGCTAATGGTACCTTGAAGATCCTCACATTTTTTCTGCTTCATTCCCTTGGTGACCCACTATCCTGGAAAATGAAGGACTTGGACGAAACTCACTTTAGAATTCAGGAGGGGACGTACCTGAATTAGTGAGAGAGCAGCATGTCACAGTACAGTTCACAATAAAGAATGCTCCACCTATTTTTTTTTTTTTTTCATTTGCCTTAAAACTATTCTCTAACAGCCTTTGAGACAAAGTGTCTGGGGGTTTGGATATGACCAGATGGCTGAGCACCGAGTAGTCTTCTTCTAAGTCGCTCATAAAAAGCACCTGTACTAAAAGGGTGGAAAATTGAAAACTCTTGTTGGCTCCACAGGGGATGATTTGTGTTTGGTTTTGATGGAGTGGAATATCTCTGACGATTGCTGATTATGAAAGGGCTTATTACTGGCTAGGGAGTAGAAAAGGCAAAGCATTTCATTCTCTGCTTTTCTTAGCTTTCACCTTAAGAGCATCAGCTTAGGAAATAGTGTGTCAGAATGTCAAAGAAATGCTCAAGCAGTTTGTTCTTTTTGTTTTATCTTTCTCTAAATATCAAAGACCCTGGTCATAAAAAAGCCAGTCTTTCTCTTTAATAAGACTATTTTTAGAACAAAGCTAGTACAGTATGACAGGCAAATACAATAACTTTATTAAAGCATCTTCTGTGTAACACACAGACGTGTGAAATGTTTTCAATAAATAGCCTTCAGTAAGGTATGTGTATTGTGCTTGGGTGCTAGACTGCATTCTCATATCCCTTTGAAGCTACATCTGCTATATTTTAAACAATAACCAACAAAGTATGGCGAGATGGCAGAACAGTTTAATATCATGCCCTTTATCTGCCCAGAGAGCACGAAAGTAAAATAAAGCAAATGGCTAGCATAGAGAGGGAGAGCATGTTACTCTGTCCGTGCAGACAATTCAACTTCCGTTTGGCACATCAGTGGTGTTATACAGAGATAAAAACGAATCCTTGCACAGTGAACTGAATATTTCCTAGAAGCTTTTGTTGGAAATTGTTTCTGATGTTAGCTAAGGAAGATTTACTTTATGCTTAAGTTATCAGACATCAGTTTCCCAATGCACAAATCCACATGAAAGTAACATCTCATGGGTATTGATGAACTTTTTTTGAAGGGACAATAAATCTAACAAACAGCTGTCTTTGTAGAGCTTTGGTGTATGTCATATTAAGCAAAGGTAATCAACGAAGAGATTTTATGTGGTTTTTGTAGAAACGTACAAAGACTAGATGACGTCTGACACTGCGTACGCTTGTAAGGGAACAAAATGAGAACAAAAAAGGAGGCAGACAGCTGGTTAGAGCCCAGTTCAGCAAACATTACCCACAAAGAGCAATGTTTGCTTTTGCATCTGAGCATACAGGCTTCTTTAGTCAGGGAAGTCTATGGAAATACTCTTTGAAATGAATAACATCCAGTGGGACACCCTGTCCTTTAGTAATACAGACAATGTATAAGACGTGGTTAGAGAAGTATTGTAGCTTTCTCATACCTCTTTATGGAAGATTTGTGGGCTTCTCTGGTTTGCGTATCTCAAAAACTCCAGCAGTTATGGGACAGGAACCATTTAAAATCCAACGCCTCTGTTGACTTCAGTGAGGCTGCGGTTCGGAGTCCTCGGAGTCAGCACATCCCTGTGCACACCCCTTGCTCCAGACAAGGTGAAATGGAGTTCTCAAGCTGAGTGTGTGGCATCCACAGCTCTGCTCAAATGTAGATCTGAGCTGATTCTCAAGTTCCAGCCTGTCCATCGTCAGAGTTGTTTATGCACAAGCCTGTGCTGAAGTGTGGATTTAGGCAAAGCTCCAGAGCACACCCAAGGGCAACAGCCCAACCATGCTCCGTTCCCCACGGAGAACAAAGCTCCGTGGATCTGTCAGGATGGATCGGATCCAGAGGAGGCAACGTGTGCTACCCACAGCCCATCCAGCAGCACTGACGTCCTGCTGTCGGTTATCCTGAGGGACAGGGAGGGTGGGCCACAGTTGGGCTGTGAGCCAGTGACATGGGTGGACAATGTGCACAGCTCCCAGTCCCACCGTGCTGAACTTTGTCTTCTCCTCTTTCGGTGGACATGTGTGGCAGAAAACAACTGTGCATCTGGCAGGACTGAAGTGCCAACCCTCTCACTGCACTGCAGGATCCCCAGGCCGATTCTCCACTTATCACATGCGCTTTTTTTTTTGAAAGTAACAGTGGCAATCAGTGAGAAATCCATTTGCTCTACAAAACTCCCACAATTGGAAAGTGATTTAATATTTCAGATGGTAATGGTATGCCTTTACCCTGAATGGTAGAGTAAATGAGTTCCTTATAAAAGTAGGTGACCTTTAACGTTTACATTTTTTTTAATGTCAGGATGTAAAACCAATGGGACAGTTGAAAGAGAGGGAAGAAGTATTAGCGCTGCATTTTTTACATAGTGTACAGAACATAGCCCTCTAAAACCTTGATAGAAGTCTAAATTCCTCTAGTTATGGGGAAAAAATGTAAATAACTAGCCATCTACTACAAAATCTATTGCTCAGCCTCCTCAAATTGAAAGTTGGGTTAAAATTCATGAGGATTTTAAAATAATATACTTCAATTTTCTATTATGCTAGCTTTTGATTATTCTGAGATAGTTTTGTCTTATTTTCAGGATTTTCTTTTTCACTAGAAGCTCTTGAATGTGACCAGAATTTTAAAGGAAAAATAATTAAAATCACATACTACAACACTGTGGGATTAGGGTTAGAGATTTTGAGCATTACGAATACTACTTAGATAATGAAGTTTTGATTTGATTACAAAGACCTGAGATCAGAAATTAAAATTTACAGGGCAAGAATTAAGTAAAAATATTAATAAAAATACTCAGCAAATCAAAGGAAGGGTCAGTGCAGTCTTCAACAAACTTGAAAAACACAGGCCCAGTTCCTCAGTGATGTAAACTGCCTCAGACCAGTGAAACTTTCATCAGCTGAAGAGTTCTGGTCCAGGGATCATCAGCCTGTCTTGATCCAGTGAAAGAATTTGAACTATATTTCTGCTTTGCAGCGGGAAATTCCAGTCTGTTATGAGGACCAGCGTAAGGACTTTGTCTCTCTGGAGCACTCTGCTCACACCAGGAATAACTGTGTTCCGTGTGCAGTGACACTGGTGTCGCTGCAGGGGCTGTGGCCGTCCCTATCCTGAGCTGCTGAAAGGAGCTCTCTCTGACCAGGCTCCTGTGTCTTAAAGCGGGACTATAACGTGGACTCAGGCTTCAAAGAGGAATCATTTTAAGCAAAGAATCCCCTTAGGTAATCTGGGAGAGACTATTCTTAAGTAACTGATCTGAATTTGTAGGAGTAGATAGTGTTTGTGACTCCACTCTGCACAAGTTTTATTTTAAATCGAAATAAACACTATCCTGAAACATATTTTCAGAGTATTCTATAAGCCATAAAGCACATATCAATAAGCTTTAATGCCTACATTACAAAATGTTTCCCCGTAGATGTACAAAAATCTCCAACAAGTTACAGAACTGTATATAGACAGTAGGGTTTTGTAGTATATAGACTGTAGTTTTATACTATATAGGCTGTAGGGTTTTGTTCTGAGCTGATTCCAGAGACAAATTAATATATAAAACTGGGGAAAGGAGAGAGTTTTCATACAACCAGACCCTCAGTTGGTGTAAATTAAGATAAACCTGTACATTTCTTAGGGACTTGTGTGAACTAAGGATCTAATTCACACTTCAAATATTTCATTGCTCAATAAAAGAGTATCTTGTAAAATATTCTGATAAATTGCACTTTTAGGCTTAAATATCCCTAGGAAAATAGGAGGGAATTCCAAAACCTACCACCACCCCCAAGAGTGGTGTTTCTAGCAAATATTTCCAGGCAGTTGTGCTCCTAAATTTGATTACACTGGTGGTTCAGCAGAGATCCTGCTGGACAATCATCTACATCATAGAAGTGCAGGTCATTTGCCAAAACTGAGCAAAACTGTCATTTTCTGCCTAAAAGAAGCTGGGGCTAAGCTAAGGCAGAAAATAAATCCTCTGTGACTCATAAAGAGAGTGCTTTTTTAGGTCAGGTCAAGAACAAAGACACTGGCAGCGCAATGCTGAGAGGCTTAGAGTGGAATATCCCTAAGGACAACTCCCGACACCAATAGGAATTTTTCTTCTTGATGGGGTGAATGGTTTTTGAATGGATTTGTAAATGTCCTTAAAATAATCAGTTTATTCAATTAGCAAATTGTCCTATTGTCCTTTAAATATGGAAGGATTTTTTTTATACCAAATACGCTGTTTAGTGTCTGTAGCAGGAGGAGAAGAGACAGAGATGGCTCTGAACAGGAACAGAGTAAATGCTCGGAGGAGGGTGAGGCTGAGAGGGAATATCAGTGCTGCCCCTCTCCAGGTACAGGCACACTCACTCTCGTACCACTCCACAGCCACAGCTCCTTCACTATGGGGTAGGGGAGTCACTGTTTGCTCATATTACTGAAATTAAATTATAATTTTGCCTCAAAGTTCAAATTTCCCTGTGAGCCTTGTTGTTTCTGAGATTTTTTTGTTTGCAGAAAAGGCCCAGAATTAAACAGCTGCTTTCCTAAATTCCCGCATGTTACATTTTCTATGTTTTTTCTTTCAAAACCAAGGTACTTGGGTTTTCCTTTCAAATCCCATGGTGCTCTGTTACAGCAACCATTCTGTGGTGTATTCACAGTGGATCTGCATGTTGAGGGCTAATAGTAACCTGACTTACATGGGAGGTGGGGAAATCTTTCCCAGAAAGAGAACCTGGAGAGAGTGCAACAAAGCATGTTGTGCTTGCTTGACTTAGTCCAAGACCTCTCTTGGCCTTGGGATTTGGATTCAGTTCCCCTTGGAATGGTAATTATTCCTTATAAAATCATTTCAGAGAGCAGTTTCAGGTCACCCATTACTTTAACATTGATTTTATTTATTTTTTTTTTCCCCAAGTACTGTTGTGGACTAAGGGTTGTATATATCGAAACCTTATTCATCCTTCCACTTTTGAACAAAGTTTAGAGCTGGCTGGTTTCAGAATTGACCCTATACTGCCTTTCCTGCCAAAGATGTTCCTTCTACACAAACTCTCTACTTGCCCATGAACCCGGGAAACTCTCCCGAAGGCTGCATGAACACCCCACCCACACCCCAGTAACTGAGTCACTAGGAACAACATTGATTTCTGCCCTTCACCTTCCGAGCTCCAGGAAAGTGTGGCAAAGTCCACAGGCTGTAAATGGCCAGAGGAAACCTGACTCCATGGCGAGCTCTGTGGGGGACAAATGGAGGTGATGAGACTGTTCTGGCAAGCAAATACCCTGCTAATCCGTGGAGTGAAGGGACCTCCAGGAAGTTCTTTATCTACTGTACTCATCCATTAATTCTTCCTTTGCCACCGAAGGATCACAAAGTGCATGGACAGAACAAACCACAGGGGAGTGAGAAGCCTGCTTTGTCCGTGTCCCCAGCAGTGGTGCTGCACTACGCATCGGTGATGCCCTCTGGCTCAATGACTGTCTGCCTTTGAGCCTCTCTTGGTCAAAAAATTGAATTGTACAAGTTGTATGTGAGTTACCTGGAAGAATTTACTCTTAGGTGCTATTACAGCTCTTGTAACACATGTAATTCAAGAAAATTGCTGCCACTCAGAAGTTCATGACCGAATAGGACATAGGTGGAAACCTCCCTGGATCCCCACTGAGCAAAACTCTTCTGGCACTTGTGACACAAGGAAGTCTCTCAGGGCAGCCTGACTTGCTGTCTGTGCAGGTTCCTGCGGGGTCAAGTGATCTGGCACGTGTATCATTTCCTCTAAACTTTGCTTTGAGGAAGTGAACTTAAGCCTTTTTGAGGGTATAATATAAACTTTTGAAAAGTTTTCCATGTGCTCAGGTGGCAGAATAAATGCAAAAAATGCGCTGTGAGGAAAGACAGTCCTCCACAATTTTCAGTCTGTGCTAGATGAAGATATACTGTAAATCTAACATTAAATTCTTTTTAAGTGGCATTTCTAGCCTGACTTTTTTGGTTGAAGAACTTCAGATACAAGCAGCCAAACTTGTAAATCCTCGTGAATCCCTGTGACTCTTTGAAACTTTACCTGTCATTAATCAGCCCATCCATGAAAAAATACTCCAGACACACACACCGTATGCACATGTGTGTTCTTCTGTAACTGGTACTAACCCCAGCAGTATTGTCATCTCTATATAGTTATATCCCCACCTCATGGAATTGCCTTCCTAGTATTCAAGGTTTAAGAAATCAGATCCCCATCTCCATTGTATACACATTTTAAAAGCATCACCTAGTTGCAAAGTATTCCCCAGATACGTTTTTCTTTGAAGATATTCCTACTAACGATGTATTATTAGTGTGAAGGGCCAAATTATCTACTCATCTAATTGGTTCAGCTCCACTGTGCCACAGAATTTCACATTATAATTTCTCAGGGTCTAACATAATTCATACAAAAGATCAATTTGTTATACTTATCATGTTAGGATAGAGAACCCTTAATAACAGGAGATTTAATGCAGCATTAGCTTTCCAACATTTTTAGTATAGAGAGTATAGAGAAAATATCGGAAGGTTCTTAGCATTAATTTAAGCAGCCCTTATTTAAACGATTTTGCCCCTCTGCTTTTGTAAATTAACTAATATAATTGTGTTGTAAATATTTATCTTCCCTAAATTAATGTGGAATCAAAATTAATTAGTTTGAAAAATATTATTTGCCATTCAGTATCACATTTAAACGTATAACAAATTAACAGGATAATTTTTCTGCTCTGCTCCCTGTGTGTGAGATCCGGCCAGTGAAAACCTCAGGATATGGTTTCCTTGTTCTCAGTTGTCATTAAGCGTGGGCCGCTTTTGACAAGTTTTTGACACATTGCTCTTCCATCAGGTTGCTTCCTTTCGATTGTGGAATGACAAGTCTATTTTTTGGCAGTGTGAAATGAACCATGTACTGCTACCGCTGTCTCATGTCTCATAATGGAAGGTTCACAGCATGGACAATTGGGAATTTCTCCAGGCAGGGGAAAAGCACTTATTTTCAACCCCTGGCTTTAATCAATCAAGGAGAAACTGGAAATCACTGTAAAGTAATGAATGTCAATTTATGTACATGCTATTGATTTTAGAAATTTAATGCTCTGTTTCCCTATTTTGTGTTGACCTTATGAAGCTGAAAGATGAACACAAAAGGTGAATATTCTTAAGACAGAATTGTTTTTCCCCTGGAAATATGAACAATAGATTTTGTACCTTCTGTATATAGAAGGGAAAATTTTATAAAAAAGGAAGGAGAGGGGGTCAGCTGGAACTTAAGCCAAAGGGCTGTACCAAGTCAGGGGATTGGAGAAAACAGGGGCATGTTATTAAATCCATTTGTTGCAAAACGAACAAAACCATTCTTGCAAGACACATCCCAGTTGTGATCTTGGCATACTGAGGATCTGGGCTATTAAAACTTTTTCTTTGGTTAAATGCATTCTTGATTTAACATTTGTTATTTTTATATAAATTGTGAAGGTATTGTTTTGAATAATTCACTGTTTATCTACCTTGTAGTTTGCATGCTGCTCCTTCATTGCAATCTGACAGAGTGAGAGAGAGAGAGATTAGTAAACAAGACCCCAGAAGACCTCTGTAAGTGCCTGTCTAGCATAACTTATTGGCTTCACTTTCTCTGCCTGGAGGATCCTTAGCTTTGCTGGATACATTACACATGAGTTTTGCTATTGCTTATCTTCCCAAAGTTTACATCTCCCTGGGTTTCATTCCCAGATAAGCAGCTCGGGCACTGTCAGTTAGCGAATGCTCCCAGGAACACGCCCTCTCCCCTGCAGAGCGAGAAAACAATGACTTCAGAGATTATATCATTTGAACCCACGTTAAAAAACATCATTCTTATAATGTTGTTTCTCTAATTCCTCCTAAGCATAGAAACCAATTCCAGTAAGAAACTGTGTGTTATGCTGGTGTTCTAATCAGTCACAACATTCTGCCTCCACAGAAGCAGTAAGAAAACACATACAGAATGTTTTGTTCACTCAGAGGATTTCTTGTTGATCTCCACTGTATATTTGTACAAAAGCTCCCAGGGGATTTCTCACGTTACTTCCCTGAACACACAGTAACAGGATTGCACAGGAAGAGTGCTGGTAGTAGCAGTATGCTCTTAACCAGCATATTCTTCTACTGCTCTGACTAGTGCAAAAATTGAAGCCAGCTCTGAAAGACAGGTTTTTCCCCTTTTTGCAATAGTTTTACAAATGAAATCACAATACTCCCTGAAATTACTAGTGCACTTGACTCCACGATCAATTTACTCCATTTTCAATACAGACTTTGACAAGAATGATTTGTTTATGCTGTCACATGAATCAGTCTCAGTAAATTAGACCTGTCAAAGTTACTTTTTCTGCACAATACAGTTTGCTTTTTTTTTTTGACACCTGTGCAGTTGGGAAAGCAATTGTAAATAGTGCAAAGACTTGAGTCAGAAGGTAAACTATCTGCCTTTAGATCCTTCTCCCTGTGTCAGAAATACATCTCCACAGTCCACAGGAGTTATTTCTTACTTTACTTGGAATTGATAATAATAATTGATAATAATAATTGTGATTTGAAGTCGAATTTTGAATATACTACCTGTATGTACCAAAATGCACATGAAAGTCAAGCATGGATCTGTGAGAGTGTGCAGGCAGCAGAATTTTGTCCTGTAGAACTGTGAGAGACATCACCCTCAAAGTGTCTGTGCAGCATGTCCGTGTGGGCACTAGCTCTTTCTAATTCTTTTTCCCCCTTTTCATCATTACACTTCACCTACAGTCAAGGTCTAGGTTGTGTCCTGGGGTTCACATGGACCTCTTGCATAGTGCTGGCATCAGTGAACCTCAGTAAAATCTGCTCTGAGGTGAGCTCCCTCCCCACCCCGAGGTCTCGCTGCCCGCCGTGTATGAACAGATTGCTTGTGCACTTTTCCCAGGTGGAAGTAACAGCTCAATACTGACGTACCCAAGTTTGTTCCCTCTCATGGCCTGATGCGTGTGTGACCCAGATCAAAACTGCACCTTGACACTGCGCTGCACAGCATACTCCAGGGTACTGAAGGGGAATAATTGTAATGATAATTTCTTTTGATACCAAAACCCCTTTAAATCTGTTTATGAAAACTGGAGTTGTTTAAGTGGGCTAGTACTTACATACTGAAGGGTCAACGTAAGGAGCTCAGACCTATCTGTGTTACAAAGCTGCATCAGTGGAATGTGCATGTTGTGGTGCAAGATTCTCTTTGCCTGCTTTTTGGGTGCCAGGGAAGACTTTCCGTTTCGTTCAGGCTGATGCGTGGTCACCCTGAACTAAACCCTGATGAACACACTTTAAACTGGTGCAGCTCCGATGTTTTATGTAACGGGCTGTATGTAATCTGGAGCAGCCTTTTGACGTCGACAGGCCTTTAGTGCTCGTTAAAGCAACGGAGTGATATCTGCTCAGAGCGAGCCTGAGCTTTGCACCCAAGGAAATCCTCCAAACTGAGGGGGAATAAATGTGAGAATATTTAGGTAAACTGAAATCAATAACTGCTAAAGAAAAACAAGGCACAACAGTGATTATCAGGGTGATCTGCTGCTAATTAACTGAAGAGCCAAATTACTTTGGCTGTCTGGTTTCTAACTCTGCCTCTTACTTTCAATTCACCTATTTCTTTTCAATTTGAATGTTCTGCTAGAAAGTAAACCACTCAGTGCTTAACAGACCTTCATGACAGAGTTCATTTGATCCAAGCAGGCCCAATTTATAGCTGCTTTCCCCCAGAGCCTGGTTACTTTGCTAGGATTATGATTTGCTGTTGCAATATTGGGATGTCAACAAAAGAAGCCAGAGACAAATGTTATTGATTGATGGTACCCTGTGTTTCTGCAAGAGGAGTGCTTTATCAACATCATAGAGGACCTTATCCTTTTAAAAAACAGGGTGTTTTTTGTGGCCATAACAAGTGGGAAGGGTTTCATCATTAACATTGTGAGCAATTTTGTGATCAGACACATTTCTGTGTGTCCAAGCAAATCCTGGTACTTATTTCAAGTACCCCCTTTTATTTGAAATCATACTCTAATAACTGAAAGTAAAGAGGAAATATAAGGTTTTTAAAAGGAAACTAATTTTTAAACAACATCGTTGGCAGAGGGCTTATTGTTGCAGTTTTCCCTTTTTTCCCTTCAATTTGCAATTTTGGATAGTCAGTGATTTTTATTATTTTGAGAGTAGAAAAAAATGGTCTTGTGTATTTTGTAAGACTTTGTGGCAGGAATCTGTCTCTGTAATTGGTAAAGTGTCTTGCAAACCATAGCTTGTGTAAGTAGCTTTTGCTTATATGAATAATCTCATTTGCTTCCTTGGGGCAGGAATACTTAAGTAGTCTTAAAGAATATTTAAAAGATGAGGCTTTTGCTGGCAGTAGGTTTTAACTCATACCATTCTGCTTCCTTTTCTGTCCTTTAATTAAAATGTGCCTGGATCTGACCTCAGAATCAAGAGAGGCTGGATCTCGCTGGCTCTGACTGGTGTAACCTGCACTAACCGGAGCAGTTCCAGTGGTTTGGAGTGAGGGTCACTGGTGTTATTAACTTTGCCCTTATTTCCCTGTTGGGATATGATGTGCTGTTGGCGTTGCTGCTGCCCGGAGCCGCACCTGTGTCTGCTGGTAGATCTGAGGTACCCCCTGATGGTTGTCAGGGCCCTGTGTGCACTGAGAACTCCCAGTGACCTGCCCAGCCCCCTGGCATCCCGTCCATGGCCCAGGAACCCCTCTGCAGCTCAGCCCTGGGGCCTCAGTCCCTGCAGTGTAGGTGTGCACGGCCCAGTCCTGCTCCTGGAATGCCACTTGGTTTTCAATTGACCTTGAGGCTGATGTGTAACCTACTGTCCTCTCGTGGCTCTCAGAGCTGTCACCAAGACCCACTCCTGTCACTGCCCTGCTCTGCTTGCTGGGCTCAGATGCCCTGGTGCTCAGCACCATCCTGTGCTGTGGGCACCATTTCCTATTCCAGAGGATGTGTCACTGTCTGTTGTCCTTACCTTGCTGGTGGTGCTCAAGTTCCTTGATTATTCAAACAAACAAACAAACAAACCCAACAAAAAACCCAAGTAAAAAAACAGATTCCTTACTACAGGTCTCAGCTTGAGATCCTTGCTCAGCCTCAGTGAGAGCTCAGGGCACTCACTGAGGCTAATATTTCTTCAGCACACTTGGCATCACACAGTGGACGGGCTATTGAAGATTCCAGCTTATCAATGCTATGATCAACTTTTCCTTTTCCACTCCACTCAAGTCCCTTCTGGCCCAGTTGTGATTCCCACCCACATCAGTTCCTTTACCTCTTTGAGACATCCCTTCCCCTTTTCTCTGGCTGCATTTGCTTGCCTACCAAAGCATCATTATCTATCCCAGGAGCCCCACTTCACTCCTGCCTAAGATAAGTGTTCCTCCTCCTGGGTATCCTTCCATTGGTTGTTCGGTTTTTTTTCTGGGACCCCCAGCAGGCAAGTAGCAGTGAGGACAGAGGGAAGGTATTTCCCTCTCAGACCAGTCAGAACATGCAAGCCTTGTTATCCAGAACATGTGCACACTCTGCCAGCACCCCATGCATGCTTCTTACCTGTCAGTCACAGATAACCTAAATAAATAGGCCTGTTGTCTGCATTCAACCTCTGGGCAACTTGACGAGTGGATCAAGTCTAATATTTGTGCACTATAGGCCTGGTTTTTCTGTTAGTTTATGACCACCTGCTTTCCCGCAGTTGTATTTGATTTATAGGGTGCAATAATGTGGAAATATTTTTTGTGCAGCTGGTACAGCCTCAAACACTGCTCAGTAGACCTTGTGCAAAACGGGGAACACGTTTTGAGATCTTATAGCTGTAAACAGTTATTGGTGAAAGTGTAATCTGCATTTCTGTAGCTCTCCTTCGTGTGGCAAAGGAAAAACTACAAATGCCAGGAGTTGTTACACGTGGGCAGCGAGTCTGGTACAGCTATGAGGGTACAAAAGAACTTCACAGTATTCACATCCATTGGCCTATGGGGAATAAATTCAGCTGGCAGCTACCACAAATCGTGTCCTGCACACACAACAACTCCCTGCAGTGCTACAGGGCCGGGGCAGAGGGGCTGGAAGGTGCCTGGGGGGAAAGGACCTGGGGGTGCTGGTAGAGAGCAGCTGGACAGGAGCCAGCTGTGCCCAGGTGGTCAAGAAGGCCAAGAGCACCTGGCCTGTCCCAGCCATGGTGTGGCAGCAGGACCAGGGCAGCGACTGTCCCCCTCTGCTGGATGCTGGTCAGGCCACTCCTCAAATCCTGAGTTCAGTGCTGGGCCCCTCACAAGAAGAAAGACACTGAGGGGCTGGAGCGTGTCCAGAGAAGGGAACAGAGCTGGGGAAGGGTCTGGAGCACAAGGCTGAGGAGGAGCAGCTGAGGGAGCTGGGGGTGTTTGTCCTGGAGAAAAGGAGGCTGAGGAGGAACCTCATCGCTCCCTACAATCGCCTGAAGGGAGGGTGTAGTAAGCTGGGGGTCAGTCTCTTCTCCCAACTAACAATAGGACCAGAGGCCTCAAGTTGTGTCAGAGGGGATTTAGGTTGGATATTGGGGAGAAATTCCTTCACTGAAAGGAACAGGCTCCCCAGGGAGGCATTTGAGCTGCCATCCCTGAAGATATTTAGAGGACATATAGATGTGGCACTTGGGGACATGGTGTTGTGGTGATTTGGCAGTGCTGGGTTAATGGTTGGACTGCTCATCTTAGAGGTTTTTCCAACCTAAGCAATTCTATGAAATACTCCTTCATAGTCAATTCCATGAGGTACTGAGCCCTTCTTGTGAGGATGTTAGCATGTGCAGGGAAGGTCATAGCTTCTGGGTATCTGGCAGGATTAAATCTAGAGTTAAACTTGGAGTTTGAAGTTTGGAAGCAGCAAATTTGTGCATGGCTGGCCCACAGAGAGAAGGTAAGAGGGTTTGTTAGGATTTGGGTAGTATGTAGAGGAATGAGTGTGCATGCTGGGATGGGATTTAAAGTTTCAAACCAATTAGAATTTTAATTGTTTCTTTTTTCCTGTTTGTTAGCAGTTGTAACTAACTACCCTAGGCCAATAAGTAGCTAAAGCACATCCCCATGTAGGGACATCATGGTCCTACCTGTTACAGAAATTCTAACAATGAGTCTTGAGTTATAATATCCACAGTTCATAAAGATTGCATAAACCTGGTAAAAGCCATGAATTTGTTTACTCCTAACAAATTCTAGGGCAAATTGAGAATGTTTATTTTCTAAACACATTCCACCATAATTTTGAAATTATGTCTTTTTTTCCTTTACAAGTAACGGTTTCCATATCCTTTGCTTTACAAGTGTTTGATCTAACCACAGTTGATGTTTAGCCATGGTAACACTCAGGATCTTTTTTTCATGCCTGGTGCTTTTCTGCCCTCCCCTCCACCCCCTGAGATAGATTGATTTGGAATCTATCCAAGTTCTCTCAGGAGTGATATCAAATTTGTTCTCTTCTCTCCACACCTGAACCGTTCTGGCTTCCTTTAAATGCTAAAACTAGCAAGGGCCCAGCCATGATGGAAAAAAACCCCACAACCAAACAAGAAAATCTCCTTCTATGTTATTCCTGTACAGGAAAGGTGGCTAACAGGGAACAGTGTTTCAAGGGATTTACAACAGACCATGATAAAAGGGAAGTTACCACTCAGGTTTCTTTTTATATCAGATTATATTTAAGAAAGAGGGAAAAGTAAATGTAGGCATTTCTGGAACAGCTGCACCTACCCCTGCGGCACTCCATACCCATCCCTTCATACCCCTTTACTCACACAATAATAAAAACAACCCTTCTCCATAGTCACACTTTAAAACACACACTGCAGTTCCACTTGATACTTCATGTAATAATCAAACCAATTCCCCTGCACACATATTTGTGTGTCAGTTCTTTAAATACCTGACCTTTGGGAAATAGGCCCTGGGTTGGAGCAGGAGGCACTCAGTCTCAGCATACAATGAGTTTAAATGGAATAAGCTAATTTGTCACTGTTTTGTTATGATTGAATATATGTGTTTAGAATGAAATTTAATTTAAATCCAATTTGTTACATCTCTGTGGGTGGGACAAAGGGAAAGAAA
>VYZT01064706.1:4844-21756 GCA_013400735.1 Pomatostomus ruficeps
CCTTCCCGCACCTTCCCGCACCTTCCCGCACCTTCCCGCACCTTCCCTTCCCGCACCTTCCCGCACCTTCCCGCACCTTCCCTTCCCGCACCTTCCCGCACCTTCCCTTCCCTTCCTGCACCTTCCCTTCCCTTCTCTTCCCTTTCTGATTATTCCCCACACCCTCTCTTGAATCTCCTACCCTCTCAGCTCTCCCTGTTTCCTTCAGGAGAGACCTGCACAAAAAGTTTGCTTCCACAGCATGAATCAGGAGAATTTTCCCCAGCCAGAGATGGAGCATCCCCTGTTTCTCTGCTTGGTTTGAGGATGTGAAACATCAGTTTTACCTTCTGTTCTGCACACTGAGGAAGAACCACACGTGTCTTTACGAGCTCTGGCCCTGAAGCCCGAGCCCTGGCACTGGCCTGTTGTGTGACTTCCTGCTGTTCATTTTCCTATTTCCCTTGGGAAAAGTTTCTCTGTTTCAGCTGCCCAAAGGAGAGGCAGTCTCTTACACACCACACAGCACAGCATAGCACTGTGGAGATCTGATCTTCCCTTGCCTGGAGATATCACCCTTGCTGTAGCAATTAATCTACAGGTTAATCATCAACTTTCTTTCTATATATATGAAACTCATATTTACAGAGTTGGCACAGAAAAATGAGATTGCAAATGAACTAGTTTTTGCTTAGAAATGGTGTAACATGCTTTAATTTTTTTTTTCATTACCATGTACATAAATCAATTAATCATCTTCCTAAATGGGCTTTAAAACTAGTGCCCTCTCAGTGTGTCTCTACGCAAGACAAAAGCCGTGCCATCTTGCTATGAGATTTTCATTTGCAGAGTTGTTCAAAGCTGCAGCTCACCAGTACGACACACCATCAGAGAGAGCAGCCCTGGCCTGGAGCAGTGCACAGAGAAGAGGTTTCATCCCCATTCTGGTAGTGTTCAAAGACAAGTTGGATGAGGGTCTGAGTAAGCCAGGTCTAGAGGAATGTGCTGCTGTCCATCCATGGCAAGGAAGCTGAAATGAGATGGTCTTTAAGGTCCTTTCCAACCCAAGTATTCCATGATTCCCTCATGTACAATGGCCTACCTGAATTCCACATGGGATCCCCACATTGCATTGGCACTGCTGCTTTGCAGGATTTTGTTGGGCTTTGAAGCCATCAAGACTGTTTTGGCCCCAAAAATGCCATGTGACAGACCACAACAGCTTGAGGGTCCCAGTACAATGATATGACCTCATCCCTTGATAAATAATTAAATCCTCAGACCCTCATTCATGTTGAGCATATTGCACATGGAGAAAGGGAGGGATGAGCCTCACATTGCCAAGGTCCAGTGTCTATGAGCAGCACATGGAAAACAGTAGAAAGGGGTTTCCTACAGAAAGAACAGCGGATGTCTGTACTGCTGTAAGGGATCCGTACCACCAGCACAAGCCTTGCCCTATGTTGAGCTACTTTTATGGGAGTGATTCATGGATGTATTATCGCAGTTTTATGCATTTGTTAACTCAATAAAGAAGTCAGCCCAGGAGTGAATGGGAAAAGTCAAACTGGCAGCTTCCCTCAGTGAGTGGTAAATCAGTGCAATGAACCACCATCTCTTTGGCTTGGTAGAAGACCTTGAGGGCTGTGAAAAAAATAAAAAACCCTGTTTCCATAAGGAAAGAAACTCTCAGACTGCATTTACAGTCTTATTCTCCTTTGATATTTTGTGTCATTTCTACAGGCCTTGCTCTGGTTAACATGTTTAAACACACACGTTTTCAAGGTTAGTTTGACATTAGCACATTCACTGCTCAGGGCACCCAATAGTCTGAAACACTTGCTCAGCTCAGCCTGCCTGCTGTCCTGACATGTTCCACAGTTCACTTGTAAAATCTGCTGGCAGTCTGAGCTGCACATGGTGCTACTGATAATAGAGCAGCACTTGCACTTTCCCTGGGGAGACTGAAATCCTCACAGTGCCAGGTGCCAACATGTGTGGCCTGAAAACACATCAGCTGAGGTCCCTCCAACAGCTTTGGCAGAGTTATGGAGAGGTTCTCATCTCCTGGACACCTGACACACCTTCACTGGTCTCCTAGTTTAGTTTAATTCATCCAAGGTTTTCTGCATTGTTATGAAGTTTAAAAGTGATTAAAACAGGCAAGCATCTCCACTCCTTTACAGTCCTGGCTGGTTTAAATGCCTTACAGGGAGTGAGGGCAATTTTGTGGTAATTCTGTCTTATGTCTCTGTTGATAACCTCAGTGGGATCATAAGGAATCATTTCTATTGGTATTTAATACATACAGCCTCACAATTTCTGTCTAGTATAATTTCACAGTCAGGGAAACCAAGCCATAATAAGATTGGAGACTTCTTTTTTTTTTTTTTTTTCAAAGGATAGGAATGAGTTAATAATACTAGGAAGAATGGAAAAGACAATAAACCCCTTGTCTCTTTATTTCCTGCTGTACCCAATTATCAATTTCCTCTTACAGTAGGAGTGGCTGTAATTAGGGAAACTGATGGCTTTGCATAAACAAGTTATATTCACTCACTATTGAAAATATTGCCTAGCAGATGTTCAGTATGTGTATAACTTCCCAGCACTGCCCCACCGTGGGTAGGAAAATAGTAATTTAGATATACATATGCACATGTGTACACTTGCCAGCACTCTGTTGTAATGGAACATTAAGCTAATGCCACATTAAGTTGCATACACTTCTTATAGAAACAAAGGCAGCATCTATATAAATATCAGATAGATGTATTATGGTCTGAAAAATTGCAATAAATAGCAGATGGCTACACAGTAATGGGACACTAAAAAATATTTATCACACCTTCCGAGTGTGCCGCCGCTCCTGTTTGTTGTCAGGACGAATGGCCAAGCCTGATGTGTGGTCTTGGAGACAGTGCCTTGGAAAATCACATACAGAGACAGCCAGAGTGGTTAAGACTAGGAGGCACCACAGTGGGGTCACCTGGTGCCACCTTCCTGCTCCAGCAGGGCCATCCCAGAGCACAGGGCAAAGGATTGTGTCTGGAGGGGTCTGGAATATCCCCAGTGAGAGAGACTCCACACCCTCTCTGGACAATCTGTCCCCATGCTCAGTCACTGCACAGGACAGAAGTTCTTCCTCATGTCCAGGTGGAACTTCCTGGGCATCAGTTCTTGCCTGTTCCTCTGGTGCCATTGCTGGGCCTTGGGGCAGAGCCTGGGCCCTGCTCTGAGCCCTCCCTGCAGATAATTGCAAACACTGATGAGGTCCCTTCTCAATCATCTCTTCTCCATGCTGAACAGCCTCAGCTCTCCTATGTGGTTGGAGTCATGAAGCACAGAACCAGAGAATGGTTTGGGTTGGAAGGGACCTCACTGATCGTTTAGTTCCAACCCCCTGCCATAGGCGAGGACACCTCCCACTAGACCAGATTGCTCAGAGCCGCACCCAGCCTGGTCATGAAAACTAGTTAGGGTTTTGAATGAAAATTACCTGGTCCTGGTACAAACACTCAGGTTCACAAAACTCATACTGCTCTGGGTCTAGAACAGCATGAGTGGTGAACAGGATGTGACATTTTGTGTCTACTTGGCAGGAGGGTGGATGAATTGCTGAAAAATGTCCCTAAAATTCTTTGGGATTCTTTCTTGACTTTGTGCTGACTGGTCAAATTTTCCAAAAGGGTCTCCTGGAGGAGAAGTTTCTATATATAAAACTGTCTCAGATCTGGCAACATTTCCCTCTGTGTCTGCACCTCTCTGAACTCAGAGACACATCTGTACAGGAGAGGTTTGATTTATACTTCAAACTCACAGTGCTAAAGAAGAGAATGGGGCTCAAACTGCACCCACATAAAGTAGCTGTTTATTAGGATGAGTTTGAAACTTCAAGACTTCTTTCTTGTATTTCTATTTTTAGTCCTTTATAATGCTGACTTCTCTGTTTCTCATTTTGTCCCTCTGCATTAACTTTCTTCCATTGTTTAGGTCAGTTTTTTAGCCTGGCCTTCTGTCTCACTCTTTCCAATTTCTTCTTCATCTCATGACCAACTTGACTTCCTTGTTCACTTTTTCATCCTCATGCATGTTATCAGCAGGGCTTATGGACTTCTAACTGGTGACCTGAGTCATTTTAGTGCTGAATTTTTTCTTTATCAGATACCCATGGACTCATGCATTCCACTGCTCTGTGTTCTTTCAGAGATAAAACCTGATGGTTTCACCCTCAGCTTAGGAAGATTATGGGTCCTTAAAGCTGATGTGATGATTGTATGTTCCCATTTCAGTTCATTATACATGAGGAAAGTTGGTGGCCTTTAAATTAAGAGAAGGTAGTCTGAAGTTTTGCTGAATCTGCCTATTTGTCACTGAATGCAAGTACTGAAAACAAAACTATGTTTCTAAGGACAGGCAAACAGGGATATATATCACATATATTTATCTTTTAATCTCTGTTATTTGTGTTCTGGGTAGTAAAGGACACTTGAGAAAAAATAAGTAAGATTTGTCCAGGTCATGTCTGTAGCTGCCCATTCTAAAGGAAATACCCACCCATGACTTCCTCACTTCTCAGCCCACATCAGTCTCATGTTCTGATCATGAATCCAAGTTCCAAATCCAAATCCAAACTCTGAAGTTGTTGCTAAAGATGATCTCCCTTAAGGAGACTTCAGTCTTGTAAAGGAAATCTCAGCTCAGCCCTACATGAAGTCAGAAATAAGGAGGGAGCATAGGAGAAGGTCTTTTATGGAAAGATCTGGGAAATCACTTACCTGGTTTGCATTTCAACTGAGCTGTTTCTCTGTCCTGTGTGGCTCTGGCATATATCAAAATCCAAAGTTTATCATATAAAGAGAGAATGGAGACCAAACCATCTTTAACGAGGACAAGAGAAACTCAGTTTTTACTATGGTTCCAGCCATTCACATTTTGTGTTGTGTTTTTGTGTTTTGTTCTTCTGCCTTCCACAGAAGTGTTGCCAACAGAACCATCAGTCATGCAATAGTTTGTGTTGGAAGGGAGTTTAGAGACCACTGAGTTCCATGGGTAGGATCACCTTTCCCTAGACCAGGTTTCTCAAAGCCCCATCCAACCCCATCATCCTGGATGTGGCATCCACAACTTCTGTGGACAACCTGTGCCAGGGCCTCACCACCCTCACAGAAAACAATTCCTTCCTAGTTTCTAATATAACTCCACTCTCAGTTGGTTTGCAGCCCTTCCCCATTGTCCTGTCTCTCCATGTTCTTATCCAAAGACCCTCTCCAGCTCTCCTGAAGTCCCTTTAGGCACTGGAAGGTGCTTTGAGATCTTCCTGGAGCCTTTTCCAGGTGAACACCCTCAACTCTCCCAGCCTGTCTCCAGAGCAGAGGGGCTCCAGCCCTCTGAGCAACTTTGTGGCCTCCTCTGGTCTGCTCCAGCAGCTCCACATCCTTCCTAGAGCTGCATGAAGTACTGCAGAGAGGAGCCTCAGAAAGAGTAGAGGGAGGGAGAGGAAGAGGAGAGAATCACTTCCCTTGATGTGCTGGTCATACTGGCAAAATGATTTCCACATCATGGAAAGTGTTTGGAGGCCTGTGCTCAAAAGCAGGTGTGTTGACAGAGCTTTGAATGCTTGTGGAATGCAGAAAACCCCTGGAGAGAACTATTAACGCCTTAAAGAAGCGTGGTGGAGACTGTGTGCATGGGGAGGAAAGGGTTAAAGCAGGCTGCTTCCTTTCAGAGTGATGGACAGCACCCCAACCTCACTGTGCAGGGCAGCCACTGGAGCCCAGAGTCCTTCCCCAGTGAGTTACTGCTCACATTTCCCTTGTTTCATACATCACAGTTCAATAACACCTGGTCACAGAAGACCAGAAGGTGGTTAAGATATTTTATTTGAAGGGAGAAGGATGGGAGAGGGGAAAAAATAAGGAAAAAGAAAGTAAGTGCAAATGTGCTTATAGCATTCTACTTTTCTGATGTATACCAAAGAAGGAAGCAAGTTATTCTCAACACACAGAAATTGAATAATTACCTCTGTTCCTTAAGGCAGTGTTATCATATTCGATGTATTTTTTCATTAAGCATATCAGACAGAGATCAATGAATGTAGAAGAGTTCTCTCTTCCCTGTAGCAGTGAATGCTAATGGTGCTGAACTGCCGTGATAAAACACACCTCTCAGAAAGAAACAAATGCTGCGCACTCCATTAGAAACCTGACTCCTTGCTACAACCAGCAGAAAGCTACATTTTGAGCACTAATGAATGGAAAGCTACAAATCCACCATTAGTGCAAGAACGGATCTTTTTTCCTTCTCTGAGCCCCTAGCTAACACTGTACAGGCAGAAGATGGGAGGATGACACTGTCAGCCTCTTCTCATAAAGGTTGTTTAAAATACAAATGTTCACATGCATCCAGACTCCCTACAATTATAACTGCAAATACTGAAAAATTAGGGGTTTTTTAGTTATTTTCACACATGAGGAGTCAGCAGACTCATCAGAGGCAAGCATGATCTTGTGACTGTCTATTTTTCACCGAGTGTCACCACCACACATGCTGGTTGTACCTGCCAGTTGATTGTGATGTAAACATGGAGTTATTCCACTAAAGCCTCTTTCTGACACTTTTTCAATGCCTGGAGCAGTCTGGAGCTTCCAGAAGCCAACATGGAACAAAAAACTACAGTTCAGGGCCAAAAGAAAAAAAAAGATAGTTTTTATTTGGTATTCATGCCTTCTTGCCCATTTCACCAATGATATCTCAGAATTAACTTTGAGCAAGTAAAATTTAAACTGAAAGAAAATAGATCAAATTTACTTCATCATGTCTGATCAAGAGAATTTATTTTAGAAATACAGGCTGTACTATGGATATGGATGCATTTGCATTATTAACTCTAGTCAATATAGAATAAAAATGGGTATTTTGGCAGTATAGTTCATCTGAGTTTTGTGTCTACATTTGTTCACATGAAAACCAACCAGGGAGGCTTGATAACCAGAGTGTCTCTGAAAGAGCATAAACTTGTGTTCTAATTGACCAGCTGAAAAATGACCTGCTGCTGCTGGAAACCTCAACTCAAGATTCATAAAGGAAAAATAGATATTGGGTTTAATTCATCAGTATCATTAAACATGGTGAATTATATTTCTGCTATGAAAAGTCCCTAGAACAGAAACATGGAAAAAACTATGTGTCTTTTCAATAGCATTTCTCACAGGGTTTAGGTTAAAAACGAGATTAGAAGTTATGGATTCACTGACTTCAATAGAGCAATTATAATTTCTATAAACAGAGGATGTCCTGGGGTTTATTGGACAAATATATTGAAAAAGGAGTGAGGCAACACTTTATTGTTTGACACAAAATATTCCCAAGAGACTCCCACTGGAATACTTCAGAATAATTCAGGTATAGAAGGAAGGATTACATAAATCCTGCACAATAGTTTTCTGTTGATATATAAGCTGTCTCCCTGCAGTGCCTTGGCACTTGTAACTGTTCCTGTAGTATGAATTAGCCTTGGGATTATTCAGCCATCATGTTTAAATAGCTGGGTTATGTAGTTTACCATTATCTTTGTAGTTAGACTGAGGACAAATGATGCAATTTCCTGGTTTGTCAAATTTAACTTTGCTTTTGCTCTGGCTGAGAGGTCCCTTGTGGAAACACTGTGTAGTTTATTTACAGTTCATTTGTAAAGCAGATAGGTTTGGTTAAATAGACACGAGTTAAAAGTAAACTGATGTGCAAGCTGGCAAACGTATTTTGCCCTACTTAAATTACATTTAACCTCTATCTGTAAAAATTCAGTGGCCTGCAGACAGTCTACATTTTGTGCTCTGGATAAACCCACATATTTGTGGATATTTATCCCATCCTGCATCCAGGTTTTCTCTATTATGACAAACTGACAAACTGTGCTTATTTTGCCTTTGTCTTTCCTGCCATTGTCATTCTGCTACTACACACACAGCACCTGGTTCTGCACTAGCTAAAAGGCTCAGGCTGATGCGGGCTACATTTGTCTTGTGTTGGCTCTCCCTGGTCATCCTGATACAGGTGTGTAAGTACATTTGATATCTTACATAGCAAATAATATTGCTCATGCTAACTGAAGGCAGCTTGACTTGATGTGACCAGAAACACAAAACCTAGGGAGATCAAAAGCTCGCCCAAAATCAAGCTGGATACTGAAAAGAAGTTAACAGTTTTTGCAATATTGAAGGCACCCTATTAAATGGAAAAATTTGGGCTTCTGAAACAATGGCCAATACGTATGTGACTTAGGAATCTGGAGAGATTATTAAAAAAGAAACTCATTTAGAAGGAATTAAAAACCTATAGAAAGTGGGCTAGTCATAAGGAAAGGATGTAGACTGTAACTCGTGCTAAGGAAGGGGTACATTAATGCATTAATTTTAAGAGTCTCAATCTTGCTTTTATTTATATTTAAGCTTTTAATCCTCAAATAATTAGTCATTACTAGTATTTAATGACTGGTTTGCTAATTAGGTATCCCTAGATGGAAGTAAAGGCAGTTAAACCCTAACAAACGGATCATTAACTACAGTAATTATCAAATTCTTTGGGCTTATTGCTATTATAAACTATAATTAACAGTTTATAACAGCTATATTTTATTTTGTATTTTGTTTTCTCTAAAGAAAACATCCTGGACTGCTGCTGGGAGTCTGTGCTAAAACTCTCACTATTAGGAATGTAGTGAAAGTACCCATTTCCTCCAGTTACAGGGGGACATATTTAAATGTTTTCCTAAAATAGCTGCTATAATGTGTGGCTTGTTGTCAGATGCTGGCTTAAGAATACACCAGTGATGCATTCTAGTAGCTGGGGAAAGAAAAAAAAAGCAGAGAAAAGAAAACAACTTAGAAGATGTGAAGTGAAAGAAAGTCTAACTCAGACTCTGTAAATTTACAGTTAACCTTTCTAATGGGTCAAGTCCCAAATTCCGTTCATTTTTGTCCCATTTCCTACCGCAAAGAGCTCCCTCTCGCAGTTTGCCAGGGAGAATTGAACTTGTCTCTCATTGCTAAATCATTAGACCTCGGAAATGGAGCTGACTTGACTCTTTTTTCAGTAGTTGCAGTGAACTTGCAGTGAACTTTTCTTTTATAGGGATTGGATAACAGTAAGGATAATTAGCTCAATTACCAGCTTGCTAACTCATTTTTAGGCTTTAACCAAGATAGGTACCTTTTCTCTTAAGAATTCTCCTATGAATTTCTCTTAAGGGTGTTCACTATCAGAAATACATGGATAAATATTGCATTCTGGGCAGAAAATCAAAGCAGGCACCTAAATTTGACCAGCTGAGTGTCAGTATTCCCTTTTATAAATTGACTTGATCTCCACTGATGATTAGCTTTTGTGTCTCTCTCCTCATTTCATGTCCCAGGTAACGTTCCCAGGCTTTGTAACATAAACTGGGCCTGGAAGCAAAACCTAATTTTCTTTTTTCCTTTATTTAGGTCCTGATTTTATTGTTCAGGAGGAGTTGCATCTGCTTTTCAGGTCTGAGGTGCAACCCACTTTATTCAGCACAGACTCAATTCCTCTGTGTTATCTGAGGATTTGGATTAAGCATTCTTGTCCTGCTCTGTGGTTCACCTTTTCTACTCCTCATCCACCCCTCACATTTTCCTGAGTGCTTTTGTTACCTTGTAAAGGTTAACTCTAGGAGCTGTACAGATTTTTTTTTGAAGGTCCCTAGGCACTTCAGTTGTCCATTTTGACTACAACTGTCTAGTTTACCCAGGACTTATCTCTCTGCCAACTTAGAGGTCTAACCTCAACCTAAGTCAAACTATAATTCACTTGCTTTTTCCCTGACATTACTGTTAAGTGTAGTGGACTCTGGACTATGACAAATGGGCTCAGGCAGTGCAGGAAACACTGAGCCACAAATTGTCTTGTCACAGAAATATAAAACCACCGGTTTTGCTCATTAGCAGGAATCCTGAACAGAAAGAGGAAATATAGAGCAGAGTGGGGACTGTCTATTGTGTTCTTTTCATTATAACAATTTTGCTTTGCTTATTAGGTAATTTAGATGATGAAATACCTTTAAGGAGAAGAGGCTAAAAATTAGAGTAGGGGCTGATGCAGACCTTCTGTGGTGAGTGGAGTAGAGAGGGACCAGAAATGGGGATGGGAGTAAGATTCAAGGGAGAATCTTAATATGGGTCTCCAGGATAATTTTAAGGATGTACTCTAGGAGCTCACACAACCAATAGAACCTGAATTTTGATAGGAGAACTGAATGGGTATCTCTCCAAGAGTCCGTCCTGAAGGAGGTACCAAAAATGAGCTATAAGAGACTTGCAGATAAGTGGGTTCCTCTGATGTCAAAAAGCTGCTGGAGTTCTTCTCACATTTAATCCTCATTACCTCAGGGATGAATAACATAACCCAGGCTATCAGGTACATTTTTCTAAATCAATGATATATGAAACAAGAGAGAAGAGTAAAAAGTTAAAACCAAGGTAAGGGATTGCCCAGGTTTTGGGGTACATAGAAGTTGTGAAAAGCAGGCAGGAATATCTGTGACAAGAGCCCTAATTTTGCAGAAGGTAGCTATAAGAACAAGATAAAATAAGAGAGTGTGGCAAGCAGTGATGTGGCAACCAGAGAAACATGATTCAAGGAGACAGTGTAGTAGTAGTCACGCCCTAAAACTAACTGTGGACTTCAGGTTGCAGTGCCATTCATATTTAAAAAAACACAAAAAACACACAACAACCCAGTGGGGTAATTAACTGATCCATTGTGGATCAACCAAAAATCAATTGGTTAATTTGGGAAAATATTCATGACTAAAGCAAATAAGAGGAAAAACACAACTCGGGGTCTTAGGCTGGGATTTATCTCTGGCCTCAGATCATCAGTTTGTGTCACACTGCTCAGCAGGTGGTGGGATAGGTGCTTTTAGCAGTTTCAAAAGCAGCCCAGTGGAACCAGGAAAGTACTTCAGAGGAGCTAACCCTGTCAGAAAGTCACGATTGTCCAACTACAGATTTAACCTGAAACACCAGGATCAGAGCCATAAACTCTGAGTTCCTCAATGGATTTCATATATAAATCAACTTGTTCAGCATAAGCTGGTGCAGTTGGTTCAGGCAGGGTGACCCATTGCTGTCTCACATGTCCCAAAATCCCAGACTAGCTGGGGAGCAGCTAGGCCAACTCTGCTGTTTTCCCAGTTCAACCAGGATGTTGAGCTGTGGCTTAGGAGGACAGTACAAAGTCTATGGTGGAAAGCTAATTTTCAGCAGATAAGGATCTGATTAACTGTCCAAACACAAAACACAATCACTGCTGTACTTAATTTACCATGTGCACACCAGTAGCCCACCTGTCAAAGTGCAGCCACTCATTTTTGTGGGCAGGTTTCTGATTCCATAGGAACATGTTCAGAGGGCAGGAGATGAGAAACTGTATGAGAGCACAATATTTTCCTCAAAGTCATATGGCAGCCCAAGACTTTATTGAATCATGAGAGATTCTTAATCTAAATTTACTCAAAATTGTAGGTACCTCACACTGGTGATAGCTTAGCTGTACACACTTACCTTAGCTGAAATAACTTTTCTCATTGGAAATGTAATGTGCAGTAGTATCAGTCAGGGAAAGCAGCTCTAACTTCCACCATTATGAAGTAGTTTGTCAAAGTTCCTCAGGGAATCCTTGCGCTTCCCATCATGTTTCGTAACAAGGAATGCCAGCATTGTGACTCTCAGTTCGCAACTGGTACATGAAGGATGTGTACTTTTAAATGCAGCTTGTATGTGTGACATACAGTTGTCTAAGTGATACAAACTGGCTGTCTCTGAGGTTTTATTAAAGAGAACTTGATGCTTGATGATAGCCTTCCATTTACATAATTAAGACAGATGTTGTCACTGCAATAGGGTCTCCAGCATGCTGTTATTTTTGTTGTTTTATGGTTATATCAGTTGGTTGATTATATGGTGGTTGGAAAGTCTGGAGCTGATATTTTTTAAAATTCTAGTATGCAGTCATAACCAGGTCTGCTGTTACTTTTTTCATTTTACTTATTTTAAAATATGTCCTAGATTCTGCTGTGCACTATGAAGTTCACAAATAGGAAGACAGTTTTAAATTAGCAAGAAAATAATCAGTTTGCAAGTTAAGGGGAAAAAAAGCCCCAAAAGAAACCCCAAGCTAAAAATTCAGGTATTATCCCAAACGGAACATCTTTTGTCCTTAAAGGAGTGGTTCTTTTTCAATTCAAGCCAAATTAGACTAAACATCATTATCAGCAACAAGACTGGTTACCAGCTTTGCTAGGAAAGTCTCACTTCTCTGTTGGTTTATACTGGCATGAAAATAATCTTACCCCCTGGTATCTAAGGGTCAAACACTTGGTGACCACTATTTTGTTTTTCGTAGACATTTATTAAATCTAAACCCTCATCAGATCCAGCAGTGGGAATTAAATAGTTTTCTTGCAAATAGCCTTGCTTTTGGTGATGGAAATGGTCTTTTGGTAGCTAATGAGCTGCTGGTAAAGGATACACTTTCTGTTCGCAGAGTATGTGCTTGCAAATAACGTAGGTTGGACCTTTTTACTAGAAATTGTTAACAAAAGACTTTGGTTTCTTGGGCAGCAGCAAGTGTTCATGTCTCTGTGCCCAGGACTGATCACTAGAGTCTCACTTCAAAATTAAAGCTGCAGATGAACTGAAAGTTGCTCTGAAATGCACAAACAAAAGCCTCCAGCTTTGCTTCCCCTATTTGTTTGCATTTCCATTCCCAAAAAATGGACAAAAAATGAAGAACTGCAGGGATTGAACTGCCAGTGGAACTCACCCAATGCAGAGGGCCAAAATATTTGGAACATGGGATCTTAAAGATCATCTCATTCCAACCCTCCTGCCATGGACAGGGACACCTTACACTACCCCAGATTTCTCTAAGCCCCATCCAACCTGGCCTTGGACACTTCCAGGGATGGGGAAGCCGCCCTCACAGGGAAGAATTTCTTCCCAATATTTCATCTAAACCTCTCCATGTCTCCTATTATGTTTGCATAATAGGAGAGACAATTAGGCTTCTCATTTAGTTTATGGAAACATTGAAGCCTCACCTTATTTCTTTTTTTTTAAATTTTATTTTTAAGTGCATTATTTCTTGCTTCCATACTACATCATATGGAATAGTTCGATCTTGTGTCCCCATTATTTAGAAAACAAGCAATTTCACACTTAAAGCCTTTAGTAAATGAGTTTTACAGAAGATGAAAAAGTAGACTGGGTGAAATCTAATAAATCCTTTGGATGATGTGAACATTTCCCTGAATGCTTTATCATCATTAACTATTAGAGGTATGTTCACAGCACCCTTTTGATCTATCACTAAAGTTTAAATTACATTCTCTCTGGCTTTCAAAGTCTGCAAATTAAAGCAATTCTCATACTTTCCAGTGTCTGAAGTCACTTAGATTTTGCCTTATAAATCCTCATGTGAGTCATTTTTTGGTAAAATACCTAGTGTATCTTAGGCTCATCATCAAACTTCAAAATCATATAAAAATCAACAGATATATTGGAAATTATAATCTTAGATAAAAAAACATCATTAAAAATTTACAGCATGAAATTCTGGACACCTGCTTTACGTGCTTGTGTTAGGTGTCTAGTAGCCACAGGCTCCACACATAAATGATGGGTAGTAAAAGTCTAATGTAAGGTCTCTGAGTTGTAATGTGTGTTCTTTCTCTTTATTAAATATATACAAAGGTTATTGAGACCAGCCTCCAAACAAATATATCTAAGTATCATTTTCAAAGTTAAGCAGAGTTAGTAGATTTGGTTTTTTCCTTCCATCCAAAATGAATTCCAGATACAAATCACTTTTACAGAGAACTTTTAACCTCTTGGGAAGGTGCTAGCAGGTAGATATCACACTCCTATTTATCCATCTCCAGGACAGGTGCCACCATGAGGGTGTTCCTGATGAAGAATTGGGAGTTGGTCCCTGGAGTGGACCTTGGAGATAATCTAGTTTTCTCCTTGGTGAATCTATGTTGACAAAAATGAACAATCAAACAAACAAACAAAGGAAGAAAAGGAAAAAGAAAACAAGAAAAAGAAAGAAAAAGGAAAAGGGAAAGAAAAAGGAAACCTTATTTCTTGTCTCCCTACTCAAAGTGTTTATGGAAATATGTTTGCAATTTTTTGGATTTTGCAACCTTGAACCTTCTACCTAGGCAATTAAAAAAAAAAAAGAGACCCAAGATATAAAAGAATATTGATGCAACTCAAACCTCTTCTCCAGCTACTCAGGAATCTCTCTGGAAAGGTTTCTGTTTTCTTCCTCCCTTAGGGATTTGGTTAGGGGTTTTTTTGGCATTCTGAATTTCTCATCTGTAAAAAACCATGAAATTGTTTCAAAGACACTACAGCAAAAATTTAAAAGTTTGACTTATAGAGCGTTATCTGGTTTCCAGAGAAAATTGTAAGCAATATATCAGCAAGTATGGAAAACCAAAACTTCAATGCCACAGTGCCGCTGGCAGAGGCACCAGGCGTCCGCCCGTGATTTCAAGGGCCAGCCAGGCTGCTTCGGAGCACAGGAGTGCTGGCGAAGGTCCAGCAGGGTTTCACCTAATCCACTGATGTTCCAGGCATGCCGAGGAAGGAGAGATGAAGTGGATGGGCTCCTCAGATGGTTTATTCCGGCACGGGGGTTGTGCCAGAGAAGCGCCGGTGTTACAGTTATATATATACTAACACCAGGGGACAGGGGAGGGTACAAACATCCTATGGGGAAGGGGTGCGCGGTTTGAATTTTGCGGGCTTCCAGTCTATTGGGGGATACAGAGCCTTCCCAAGGGAGAAACCAGATACTGGGCGGGGGGGGGGAGAGGGGAAACGGCAGTGCCTGGCCTTGAGAAAAAGCGAAACCTGGCCAACAGCACACCGCAACACTTCAAGATGTGCCAAGCCTGTTTAACATACATTAAGCATTTAGTATTATGGAAGTAATTGAGCAAGCAAGGGATACAGAGAAAAACCAATATTGTACATCACTGAATAACCACAAATAATTGTTTAAAAAATTGCATTCCATTTTATAAAATGGTGACAGTTGAAGCCAACAGCTGGTCAAGACTTTTGTTTAGCTAGAAACTGTCTGGCTTCTGGAAGAAAAGTCAATTTAAGTAGTATATTGTATATGTAGTAGTAGAATTTCTCAGCATTCATATCTTAAATGTAACAAGGGCTGGAGAAGGGAACCATAAGCGCAAAACAAACATTTTGGTAGGGAAAAATCTCCATGGAAACCATCAATGAGGGTGGAAGACTCTCTGCAGGTCTACAGCCTGCACCCCTAAGAAGTGGAGTACATTTTGGCACCCACCTGAATGAGATACTATTTTCCGAATTCAGATGCTCAGCTTTTTGGTAGAGAGATCTCCAGGTGGAGGTCTCTAGCAGACATTTTCTGCTTCTCTTTCACTTATCAGGGAAACACAATACAGATTTACAGACTATTTTACAAAGTGCCCAAAAATGAAATACAGCTTAGATACTTAAATTAATTAAATTGACTGAGCATGGAAATAAATAAATATAAATATCTGAATATGTAAAAGTAACTGGAGGTGGTGAATGAGAAATTAAATTCTCTTTGTTTCAGGCAGGAGATGTAACTTTCTCCATGCTGAAAGCTCTCTAGTGACAGGAATTGATCATCTCAGTGCAAAAATGTGTCTGCATTTCCTTGGAGCAGTTCTCCTTGAAGGCAGCTGTCCATGGGCTGGTCCTGGTGCCTCAGTGACACGGTGCCCATTTTTACCACTCAATGCAGGCAGATGAATGTTTTCTCTGCAGATGCACCAAGTAGGACATCTCTGAGATGTTTGTGGCACAAAAGTCAGTCATGAGCTTGGGGAAAAATACGTTGTCTTTTAGATGGCTGTGTATACAGCTTTAGACTGGAACTGGTTCTTATCGGAATGGTTCAGAGAGTAAATAAAATAATTCATCAAAGTTAGGGCTGGCTGGGTAGATCTTCCTATGGATCCACCTACTGATATGCCTGTTGAGATAACTAACGACAGTAGCTGGACTAAGATTTCAGACCCCTGTAAGTCTAATCACGGCCCAGCTAGCAACAAGCTAGTTTTGTAAAAAGTCTTCTGCAAACAAGTAATTTGATGGAAACCTTGACACAAAATTGGATATCCAACAAGATACCCAAAGGATCTGGAGAGTAAGTCCTATGAGGAGAAGCAAAGGGAGCTGGGAAAGGAGGCTCGGGGGGACCTTCTGGCTCTGCACAGGAGGGGGCAGCCAATGGGGGGTCAGGCTCTGCTCCCAGGGAACAGAGACAGGAGGAGAGGGAATGGCCTCACGCTGTGCCCCGGGAGAGTCAGGCTGGACATCAAGAGAAATTTCTTCATGGAAAAGGTGGCTAAACATTGGAAAGGACCACCCAGGGAGGTTTTGAAGTCTTCGTTTCTGGAGGTGTCCAAGGAACTACTGGACGTGACACTTGGTGCTCTGGTCTGGTTAACAAGGTGGGGATCAGTCAAAAGTTGGACTCAATTATCTATGAGGTCTTTTTGAACTTCAATGATTCTGTGATTCTGTGACTGGGGGTAGAGGAAAGATTCCATGAAGAACAATGGATATTTGGAAAAGAAAAAAGCATATTGGAAAATAAATATCTGTAGGTAGGGCAGGACATCTATGCAAGAGATGCAATTAATGCAACGGTCATGCTACGGCATTCACAAAATCACTCAAAATCTTCTTCTTAATTATAAACCTAAAGACCTTTGATTGTTTGTGGGCTTTTTGGGTCAGGTTATTTTTGGTTGGTTGGTTGGTTGGTTGGTTGGTTGGTTGGTCTTTTTCCCCCACTTGCATCACTTGCATTTTTTTTTTTT
>VYZT01064706.1:21810-43095 GCA_013400735.1 Pomatostomus ruficeps
TGTTGTTGTTGTTGTTGTTTTGGGGTTTTTTTTGTTTAGGAACAGTGAATCCCAGCAGCAGTGATCCTGGACCAGCCAGTGACTACTTCATATTAGAATCATGACCTAAATTTCTGTGATATCATTACACCCTTCAAGTACCTCAAAGACCAATCATTTAGGAAAGATTGAAGTAATTTCATTGCCTTGAATTACCTTCTTTTAACTTTCTTTAATTTACTAGAGTACTCTGAAATCCAGTTATGACAGAGATCACAGCGAGTCTACATTACATACCCTCTGTGAGGGACACACTGCACGCGTCTGTTAAATAATAATAATTCAACCAGCATACTGCTGAGGACCAGAAATTCCATGGTGGAAAATACAAATTTAGCTTAGGGAAACTAAACCCCAAAACCCTAGAGAGTCTATGGTGAACCAATATGAATCAATATAAATTGAAGTTTTTTTCTAGATAATCCAGCCAAGCTCCCTGCCTTTGAGAACTTTCAGTCTGACATAAAAAGATACAGATCTGTGGGAAAGTAAAGCAACACTACACAGCTCAAGCTCCCAGATAGATTTCATTGTTGCCAAGAGAATATAATGCGTGGTACATTCCAGTTACAGGAGTGGAAAAATAATAATAATTCTCCTTTAATGCCAGTGGCTTAGAAGTCTGCCTGGATAAAATGAACTGTGCAATTAGCATTATGATTCAGCACTTTAACAAATTTCCATTTACACAAACCACTAGAAGAAAAGAGATAGCTAATTATAATTGATGAGGTTGAGCACCTTAGCAGCCTGCTTTCTTAAGAAGGAAAATGCTTGGGACCTGGCTGTAAGAGAGCTGTGTTTTTTTCCCGTAATTGCTGTAATCAGCTCTGGAAAAGTAGGTGAGCTGTAAGTAAGCCTGCTCCTATGCTAACAGCAGGAGATTGCATCTGACCATAATATTCATGCCATGTGATGATGATTGCACACATTCTTGCCTCAAAGAAGTAAGAGTACAATCAAAGTTTTTAAAATTACATCAGGTGGAACATCTCTGCCATGCTCTCCCTGCACAGCAGGGTGTGCAGGCAGCAACCATGATCATCCCTGACTTGCTGCTGAGCCTGGGGTTTGCTGAAAGTCCTGGTTTGGAGATGCCAATGTCAACTCGGTCCCGAAGTGGGTGAGAGGGCTTTGGAAACAGCAAAATTATGTGAATGGGTTGCTTAAGGATATGCTACTGTCTGGGCAGATGCAGAGTCCTGTGTTCCCCGCAGCCCCCACCAACTGCTGATCTGGTACTTAGCAGATAACATCTGCTTCTGAAAACTAAACCTGTTCCCAATCTTTCCCAAAAAAGTGGATGAGTGGAATGGAACTTAAACAAACATGATAGATTTTCTTGTCTACGGAGAGCTTACAACATGCTTGAGAAGTTTATCTACTCCCATATCCTACTGAGACATCTAAGATGTTTTACTCTGCTAATAAAGTTATGAGTAAAGCATAGAAATGGCAATAAATGACTTTTAGATGTACTGATACTACATGAAGTTCAGAATGACCTCCCATAACTTATGGCTGCAGCTAATTAGCCCAACTTTACATGTTAATTTAGGTCCTGTACACATGGAAGGAGTCCAGAACAGTTATTTCTTTTTTTTTTCTGCCTTCCTGAAATCCTTAAAGGCAGTGAAAGTGCATGCTCACATTCAAGGTTCTGAAGATCCCATTCTACTGCTGTTCCTGGTTTGTTCAGTCCATGACATAGCTTAAACACAGCTGGAATAAAATTTGCAACTTTTGCCTTCCCTGCTTTCAGTCATCCTCACTGAGGGTGAAGGTTTCCATTGCCATCAACAAAGACATTGAGGTGCATTCAGCAGTTTCTAAAGAAGACCCATATATTCAAATGAGTAGCATTCTCGTGTTCATTGGCTTCATAAAGATTTCTTCCAGGCTGGGATGCCAGTATTTTTTAAATTTTGACTTTCAGTTTCATCCGGGTATTTTGGACGGAGGGGAAAACTGAGAAATCAGCCACAGTGAAGGTACTTGTTTTTCCATTCAGACTAGATCTCTCATCATTAAATAAACATCAGATTCTGGATATACATTTAAAATAAAATCAATGTTCAGCAAAAAAACATGTTTGGGCAAAATTGACAGAGAAAATGTTGAAGCTTTCCTGTTTGCTATTGGAATTTTTGAATAATTCCCAAAAGATTTGCTTTTGCTTCTATTCTACTGTTATTAGTTTTTCTAGCCTTTTTTTATTTGTTTTCTTTTTTCTGCTTCTTTTGTTTTTTTGGAGTTTTGTTTGTTTGTTTGTTTGTTTTTTCCTTTAGCTTGATTTCTTTTTTCTGCTTTCTCACTGAGTTATACAAGACTGGACAAAATGTTAGAAAATTAACCTAAGGGAGCAATCCAACACTGGGAATTGTGCCAGATGATCTATCTAGTGTTCTCCATCTGTTCCATCCCTTGCAGTGTACTTCTCATTGACTGGTTCCATGGACTGTCAATATGAACTGGAGGAGTGGCATGCATGTGGGTGTATTTGTAAAAATGTTCCTGTGATTAGTCAAAGGCTTTTTTATTTTCTTCAGTGCTTTTTCTGTTTCATTCCGTGATGAAATCGTGTTAATGGAAGGCATTTCAATTTAGGAACAGCAATGAGAGGGGAAAGGTGGCATCTGGGGCACATTGCCAGGCCCCTCGACACTCCACCAGAGCTGAAGCAGAGCTGGCACCCATCACCATGAAGGCCTGAGTTATGGAGAAGTCTCTCTTGCTAGCCCTGAGCCAGCACAGTGGCTTCACCACCTTTTCTTTGCAGCCAGAGATAGATGTTGTTGAGAGAACCCCCTTAGGCTTCCATCAGTTCATTCAAGGTAAAAACAATAGGTAAATTGATAAGAATTTTCTTCAAGGAAATATCCCAAAGTGTTATTATCTCTGGATCCTGCTTTCACAGGGCTAATTTAAAGCACTCTGTGCTGAAAGAGCTCCAAATTGAACCCTCTCTGCTGATGTCTCAATTTCATGTGGATTTTCTAAAGACCGACATTAAAATGAGAAAAAAAAAGTCTAATGACTATTAAAACCCGAGATTTTTATTTAGTGAAGATGCAGGAAAAGAAAAGATGTCAAAGATTCCTGAGATTCCTCTAAATTCCAGAGACTGCAAAAGCCTGGTTTGGAACACTTTCTCTGTGTGTTCATGTCTTCAGCGTTCTTCATATTCTGCAACTCTCTTAACCAAGAAAAGCAGCTGTTGAAGGGGCTTTGGGAATTATTCCCCCCTGCATTTTCTTCTCCCTCCTTCATATTACCCAAGAACTGCTGCCTAGGAAGCTGCTTTGAATAGAGACAGAGAAGGTTATGAGCTAGTTATCAAATTACCATTAGATATCTTTATATCACATTGAAATCCACAGGAGGAAGATATTTATGGCTACTGCTTGTGTGAAGCTTGTCATTTTAATTTCTCAGCATGAAGAACCAAGCAATCATGTCACTGAGCAGCAGTGTTGCATCCAAACTGCCTGCATGACCACTGCTGAGGTTCAGCTGCACTGGCAAAGACACCCTGCTCTGAAAGTCTCTGTGACTTTCATGTAGCACAGCTGTGCTCTGATAGAACACACCCACATCAACCTGCACAAAGGGCAGGTGCTCTTTTGTGCACCGTGTCATGGTGCCTCAGCTGCAGCAAGGAAAAAAACAAACACTCCTTCCATGCCCCCAGGATACAGTGAGTTTTTGGTGCTGCTGTCTTTTAATTTGGGTCTATTACTCCCTAAATCTCAAACTGAAGTTTGCCCAGTAGAAATGTTCAGAACATATTTATCATGATCTCAGCTTGATGTAATCCCTGATTTATGTGTTTGTGTTCAGGCTTCTCTCAAATCTGTCTCTGTGAGGCTCCATTTATCATAGGGCAGCTCTGCTCTGGGTTCCCCAGTAAGTTAACACTGTTAGCAGTTTCCATCTGAGACAAAAATGAGACAAAAATGAATTCTTCTTTCTTTTTTTTTTTCTTTTTTTTTTTTTAATCTGAAAGGGAGCTGATAGCTACTTTATGTAAGTATCCATCTCACTTGGCTTGCAATAACCTTCTTATCTGATTGTGCTAGTCAGCACTTAGAGAATTCCTTTTTATTTCCCATTCAACAATGACTGTCCTCTCAATTTTATGTAATTTTTATTATTATTTTTGTTCCATACAGACAGGTACCTTGGCTTTGCTTTGCCTTGCAGAACTTTCTGGCTCAGGAGTAACTTGTCATGCTCGTGCATCCCTGCTGTTTCTCCTAAGGAAAGAGTGTGTGCAGCAGCATGCTCAGCTTTTCCAGGGTTTGCCTGAGCTGAATTAAAGGCACAGGCTACTTCTTTTCACTCCTAGACTGAAAGGGCAAAAGTTTGAGATCTCTGAGTCCACCTATCATCTTTACATACACATCAAAAGGCACCACTGTTCATTAACAGTGTTCCAAGACACCGCAGATCTTTCAGTCCAGTGCCAGTCATTTCTGATCACTCAGAATACATCATGTTTTATACAACTACAATACACAATCTCAGGTGAGGTGTTTTATTCTCTTGTGTATAAGAATATACTGTTTGTTTAGGTGTCTCTTCATCATGTTCCACTGTCCAGCATGGATTTGGGCCAGAATATCCATCAGTCTTGCACTGTGAGTGCCCCTGTGACAGGCAGACTCTTGCCTGAACTAAAGCTAGAAGTCTGCACTACAGCAGCTTGTGCTGAAGAATCACAAGTTTGTGGTAATGAATTTTAATACCCTTATTACAGTGTGTGGCAATTACATCCTCAGTTCCTTACCCTCATCCTTCCTAGACGTGTAGGATGAGCTTGGTTCCAGAGGGAAAAAGAAAAAGAAAGAAAAAAAAAGAAAAAAGAAGTATAATCCTTGAACACCCTACACAGCCCAGAAATCAGGTTTTGGAAGCAAAACATTGCCATAAGGAAGTGAGATAATGAAAACTTGCAATGGGAAGTCAGAAAGCAGTGCACATGACTGCCAAGCCCCGCCATGCTCTCCTTCCATCTGTTGGTGGTTATCCCTTAGGCAGGTCTGTGATGCTCAGCAAATGGAAAAAGGAATGGGAGAAGTGAGATAAACTTAATCCAGCAGTCAGATGAGTGGTCCCGAGTTTGCAATACTTGACAATTGTTTGTCACATAAAACATGGGGCAAAACCTGAAGCCAACCAGACGCCTTTTGTTGACTCTATAGTGACATGCCCTAATGTCCCTGTGTTAGCAGGACATCCCACCTCTCTTAACCCACCCCCAAGAGCGGAAAACCCCGAGGACATGCCTCTGTGGCTTGGAGAACATCCCAGTCCTCAGGCCAGCTCCTTGACTGACCCCTCTGCTATGGCCGGTGGCTGATGCCAGCCATGAACTTCAGTGGAAGGTGAACATCTGTCTGCAAGAAAGGGGTCTGGCAGCCCCAGACTGTTACACAGAGCCCTCAGAGCGGTGGCCAGATGGCAGACATGGCTCCAGACCATTCCTAGCTTAGATACAGAGGAGGGCTGGGTTCAAAAATGCCTGAACAGAGACTGTGCTGGCAGTGAAGCTTTCATTCGGATTAAGAGGTGGTGACTCCATCCTATGGCAGGGGAGAGATCCATGTTTGCAAAGAAATCACTTGCTTTGCACGTATAAAAGAATAAATGTATGCATGGACTTATATATATGTACAGACACAAAGTAATACATGTATGTAAATATAAGCATATAGATATTACATATGTATACTTGCATGGCATTTCAGGGAATAACTAGGGGCAAAAATTTAATTTAATTAATATCTATTTCTCCTAAATAATTTCTATTTCACCTCCTTCTGAACTGACAGTGCTGCGGAATATGTGGGGAAAATCGTACAAAAAGGAATTGAAATACTTTTTGCAGATAACACAAACTGCTCCACTTTCTAGATTGTGATTAATGAAGCATAAACATCAGAAAAGCTTTGCTTCAGAGGGATGTCCAAATATTCAAGTGATTATCCAAAGCTTGCTAAAAAATCTGATCTGGAAGAAGGAATTTTGTTTTTCTTCCTTTCTGGTTTTGGTATCATTTTGTAATAGATGTATATTAATATTCCCCAGCTAAAATGGGAATGGATTGGGAGTCACTTTTAGCCCCCAGTTATAAATCCATTTGCAAGGAATTTCCATAAAGAATATAGAGACTGTAGAATATTTATAAATCACTGAATGGAAAATTTTCCCCAAATTAATTATTTATATATATTACATTCTTCTCAGGAATTCCCTCATATGTGGGAAAAAGATAATATTCACATTTTTAAAGTACTTATTTTACAAGAACTATTTTTCTTATTAACAGTTAAGCACCAGTGGAAGAAATTTACATGCAGTTATTTTATTATTTGCAATTAATTCATCTAATAAGACCTAGCCTCTGCCTCAAAGAGAACACAACTAAAACAGAGAAGGCAGAAAAAATAAATATAGAAAAAATTATTATTATCCCTGTCACAAATCTGAATTTCCACACTATGGGGAATCTTGGAAGCCA
The DNA here is from genome assembly GCA_013400735.1 of Pomatostomus ruficeps. Classification (NCBI taxonomy): domain Eukaryota; kingdom Metazoa; phylum Chordata; class Aves; order Passeriformes; family Timaliidae; genus Pomatostomus; species Pomatostomus ruficeps. Next base: position 28,373 of record VYZT01064706.1, read on the forward strand.
GGATAAAGACTATAACATTAGTGTTCACTGTGGAAAGAAAAAAATATGAAGAGACTTGACATGGTAATACTGGATGTTTTGGTGTGACATTTTCAATTGAAATGATGTTTCCAGTATTACTGAAGCAAACTGGTTTTTTTTTTTCACCACATTACATCAAATAGAAAGGCTTAAGTTTGATATAAAGCACTATTTTCTTTAGGCTGGCAAGGATAATTTGGACTTCAGTGAGGTCAAAGTGTTAATTAAAGCATATTTGCTGTTATACCATGTAATGGTGAAGAAATTTCTGAGGTTTTGAGGTAACAAAGGTCTGTGTGTTTGTAAAAGGCCTCTGCCAGCTGAGCAGGGATGGGACAAAAAGCCTTGGGTCATGTAGTATGACAGATGGGGCTGTAACACTTCCTAAAATCCACTCCAGGATATTCCTCACTTGTGATTCCTTCCAGTTTCTTCTCATTGTAAAAGCCTTTTTGACTTGCCATTACAGATAAGAAAAGAAAAAAAAGAAAAGAACAGAACAGCTTAAAAACTTAAAAAGTAAAACACGGAAATAGTTGTTTATTTAACTGTATCTCCTTTTTAAAAGCCAAAACCTTTAAAAAACACTTCTGTTTCTTAACTGACTTCTAGATTGTTAGGTCACATTTCCTCAAAGATAATTAAAAAAACTAAAAAAAAATTTAGGGATTAAATAAAACAAATAAAAATAATAAAAAGGAAAAAAATGAAAACATGGTTCTGCTGATGCTGAGACATTGTGGGCATGTCCAGTTGTTCCCTGAACACCTCCAGGGAGGAGTTGTACACCCCTTCCCTGGGACTTACAGAACTGAGGCAGAAAATGTGGTCCTGGATGCAGTTTTGAGGACAAAAGAAGAAGGAAAGAGAGGTAAATTTAGGAAGGAAAAGGTAGGTCAGAATAGTGAGGGTGACAAGAGGATTTCTTTCCCCTGAACAAAAGTGAGCCAAAGTAGGTGGTGGTGGCAGTGTCACTGATTATTCTTTGACCTGTTCTGATCCTGATGTCTCAGAACAGTAAAGCTGCAGCTGTGGTTTCTCCAGACTGATAAAACTGCAAGTATTTTCACACTTGCATTTAATATCTCAGGTCAAACAGTCTAAGAGCTTTTGGTGAATGTGGGAAAGTGAAGGACTCCAGAGCTTTAATTTAGATAGACAGAATCCTCTCCAGAGTCATTTGCACACATTTGGATAGACATCTTATGAACTTGCTTTAGAATAAGGGCTTTATTAGGTAGACCTATCCCTACCACCTATAAATTTGGGCAAGATGGAGCATAGTTTATTTTAGGGAAAATTAAGTAGATGTCCAACATCTTTCATGGCACCCCTCCCAAGGTCAGTGTTTGTGGCTCTTGTGAAGCATTTCAGACACTTTAGGGATAATGAGAATTCCTTGAGGGGTCTGTGGAAATCTTGTTCCCAAATCCAAAGTCCAGTGCTGAAAAAACAGATTTAGTCAGAAAATACTCACTGTTCACCTTAAACAATTTTTAAAGGAGAAAAGAAGAGAATATGTTGTTTGTTTTTCTCGGTCAAGAAGAATGATATGACACCAAGGGTCTATGGTATCTAGAAAATAAGTTCACAAATTAATAGATATTAACAAAGCAAAGAAAATTCAATGCATTAGCAGATAGCAAATATTTGAACAATGAAGTGAATAACATACCAGATGGAGGACTTACGACACTATAAAAGATCCCCTGTGGGAATGAGCAAACTTTTGTCATCCAGAAAAACTATGGTCTGTGTTTCTGTCCTCTAATAAAAGTCTAGGCTAACCTCACACGTTATTTATATGTGGGGTTTTTTTAAGAACATCTCGTTATTCCTATATGAGCAATAAGCAAAATCAGACTCATAAAGCTGTTAGCATTGACCATTAAACCCTACTGCGAAGTTAAACAGATGTAGAGTAAATTAATTAATGTGCTATATTTTCTGGTGCACTGCACAGTCTGATACATGATGCAGACTTGCCACAGACTCTTGCTGCCTCTGTATTTTCTTTCCCTGCTCCACTAAGGACAGATTTTTGTTGGTGACTTTATTTCTGTCTGAAGAACCTGAGGTAAGAGCAGGTATTATGGGTTTGTGAGGTGTGTTCTTAGATGCCACTGCCAAACTCAGGGAAAAGAGAGGGAGAATAAATCATATCTAGTAAAATACATAGTAGGACTTGCATGAAATAGGTCCAGCTCTGCTCTATTCTGCTTTAGAAGCAAGCAGCAAATGCTTTCTAAGAAAATAAGTGAGTAAACAAGGAAAATAAACTCACAAAACAAACAAAACAAACAAAAAAAGAGAATGAAAAAAAGACACATGAAAAAGACAGAAGGTCAAAACCTTAATCCCAGCAGAAAAGTCTTCCCCTTCTATTTATAATGTTTATGAATACAGGTGCAAAGGGTTGCACTGATCTCTCCCAGGATAATATTCTGGTTGTGCACACACGATTCATTTGAGCAAAAACCTGCCTTTTACTGCCCTTAACACTGGGGAAGGAATAAAAAGGCTTCCAAGCCTTTACCTTTTTTTCCTATACGTTTCTGTTGGCATTGAACCCAGTCCTGGAACCCTCTTGTAAAAAAACTGTCCATGTCTCTTTGAAGAAAAGGCCACTACCTTTGCAGGCACCATTTTTAGAGAGCTCTGCCCAGTCTCCAGCTGCTGCTTCAAAAGCCAGAAGACCAGCAGGTGCTGTGTCACATCTTCTGGCATCATGATGGCACCTTGCATGGTCTTGTGTGTCTAGAATACATCAGACACTTGAAAGTCCTGAGATCTCTCCCACTGACTTTAACAAGAGAAAGAAAAAACCTGCTTTCTTTGCCCTTCCCTGCAAAAAAAGTAGTGTGTCATAGCTGAGTTTCAGTTTCCAAAGTAATTCTCCCTTTGACCTTGGGAGTAGCCTCTTGTGGCCATTTGTGCTGCTTCTTTTTGCCTCAGATCCCCACTGTGATACAGAAAATATGTCCCAGACATTTTCTCTGCACAAAAGTCAAAATCTCCTGCTGTCCAGATCCTTTTTGAATTACAAGTTAATTTTTTTAACCTAAAGAAATTAATTGATTGCATTCTCTTCCAAGCAAACCTTGTGAATCTTTATAATGGAAGTAACTTTTGTGGGGTTTTTTCTGTTTTGCATGTTTACTTTCCAACCATTTGCTGAAGGACAACATTCAGCTCGGAGTCTGATTTTATGAGAAATTGTGTTTTTTAATGCAAAGGCTAAATACCGTCTACCAGCTTCTGTCTGATTGCAGAGTTCTAATGGCATGCAACCTAAATAGTGGTTTCTTATCATTTCTGATTCTGTCACGAGGCAGAAAATTGCAGGGTTTTAGTTATTTGCTAATGCATTGTCTGTTTCCGTAATTCCAGCTGCAATGGCTAAAACAAGCGCATCGAAACTGTCATAGAGCTATTTTGGATAACAAAGCAAAACAGTGACATTTTTGTGTGAAAATGAGGCAGCTGCACTGGTGAATACGAGCAAAGTAAGTAAAACAGAGCCCAGTCTCAGCCTTAATCACTCGCTAGAGTTAACAAAGTGACAATTATTTGCAATAGGAAGCAGAGCTGCATAGCGAACAAAATTTGTCACATTTCAGTGAAAATCAAAGCAAAAGCCAATCTCTGAACACATTGTGGAAGTGCATGAAGCCTTATTTAAGCACTTTAGGAAAATACACACGTGCCTGGATGTGTCATGGGTTTATAATAAAGCACAACCATTGGAATTTCGTATTTCATGGGTAATAGTTTTATCTTTCTATGAAGAGCTATTGTTATTTTATTATATGCCTGTCCCAGCTCATTTTGTGTACAAAAACCCTTGGGACACTGTGCCATGCCATGCTCTGCCATGCCACACTGACCAGTCTTCGGTCTCTGAGCAGACCAAAGCCATAAGTCTCTCTACATTTTTAAGGGCCTGTGATCTGTAGAAGTCCTTTCTGGATAAACCTGCTGTCTATCCTAGTCTGTGCAACATTTGAGGTTTTTTTTAAACCTCAGAATAAAATCTGGCTGTCAGGTTTTATAAATCGCAAGTGGAACATTAAAAAAGCTTTATTGGTAAGTCTTGAAAAAAAGACCAATCTTTCTTGATCCTAGGGTGAATTTGAAGATTCTTTTTTTTAAATTTTCTTTTTTATTTTTTTTTTTTTTATTTTTTGGGTAATAATAATGCTCTTCTCTGGTGAATTATTTCAAGATTAATGCAGAGGGTTTATTCAGCCACTGTTTAGCATTAGTGGCTGTGTCATCATATGAGGCATTGCTGGTTGACCATTATGTCTTGTTTGCAGTTTATAAAGATGCTGAACAGGATGTGAAACTCAATAATGCATCAGCAGCAAATGCAAATTTTCTGTATTTTCAGGAGAGGGGGGAGGGAACCCACTACCAACAAACAAACAAAAAAAAACCAGGAAAAGATTAAAAGATTAAGCCAAGTTTAATGGGTTAGTGGGTTTTGTTGGCAGCCTCCATCATTTTGCTTTTCCAAATCTGCCAAGCTGACAGAAATCTCCACAGAGATGTGGGCCTCTCCCAGGTCCCTGCTGCCCCAGCATTGCCAGCTACTGCTGTTGAGTCAGTGACAGGCTCTGACTTCCCTGTGAAAGACAAAGGGCCAACTCATGGCTGCAAACCTCCCTTTTCCAGGTCACAGCTCCTTTCAGGAATGCAAATCCTCAGCTGGGATGTGGTAGTTGATATTCTTAACAAGATCACTGCTGATGGGAATAAAAGACCACACTATTTTTTTTTTTTCCTAAGAAGACATTTTGCAAGAACAGACTTTCAAAGTGCTCCAGTCTTCTCATTAACTTTGCTGGTAGCAGTTCTCATCTGTTCCATCTCCTTTTCCTAGAAGATTCAGTCCCTACAATCACAAAATGGCTATGCTTATCCATATCACCGTATTGCCTCTTTTTAAGAGAAAATCTAACTGCATTGCTTTCTGAGTTTTAGCTCTCAATCCCTGTAACTCATTACATTGTTTTCCTTCATAATGATAAGAATTTAAATAGATTATCAGTTCCTATGAAACAAGTTTTCAGAGACTAGCACTATGGAATACTTTGAATTCCTGAATGAGCAGCAAGATGTGTATTAGTATCCATAAGGAAGAAATTCACATCCAAGTTTAAACAAGGTGTTTATAAATTGAGAAAGCTCATAGACCATTCTCACATAATGATACCATTCTGTCCATATTGGATCATTTCTCTCATTATATATATTTACATCATTTACATCTTTTATATCAGAATCAACTAGGTTGGAAAAGATCCCTGAGATCATCAAGTCCACCACATCAACCAGATCATGGCACCGAGTGCCACGTCCATTCTTTCCTTAAACACCTCCAGGGACACTGACTCCATCACCTCCCTGAGCAGCCCATTCCAATGCCCAGTCACCCATTCTGTGAAGAAATTCTTCCTAATATTCTATCTAAACCTTCCCTGGCACAGCTTAAGACTTATGTTCTCTCATCCTGTCCCTTTTTCCCTGGGAACAGAGCCTGACCCCCACCTGGCTGCCCCCTCCTGACAGGGAGTTGTGCAGAGACAGAAGGTCCCCCTGAGACTCCTTTTCTCCAGGCTTTGACCCCCCCAGTTCCTCAGCTGCTCCTTGTAGGACTTGTGCTTCTTCCCTACCCTTGTTACCCTTTGCTGGACATGCTCCAGCCCCTCAAGGTCCTTTCTGATTGAGACACCCAGAACTGGACACAGCACTTATGGGTGTGGCCTCTCTGGTGTCCAGTACAGGGAAGAAATCACAGTCCTGTGGCCACTCCATGGCTGTCACAGCCCAGGGGCCTTTGGCCTCCTGCCCACCCGGGCACCCCTGGGCTCATGTCCAGCTGCTGGCACAGCACCCTCAGGGCCTTTCCCAAAGGGCCCTTTCCAGCCCCTCTGCCCCAGCCTGAACCTGCAGGGGTTGGTGTAACCCAAGGACAGGACCTGGCACTTCCCTTTGTTGCCCCTCACACCATTGGCCTCAGCCCATGGATCCAGCCTGTCCAGATCCCTCTGCAGTGCTTTCCTGACCTCCAGCAGATCCACACTCCCACCCACCTTGGTGTCATCTGCAAAATGACCGAGGGTGCTCTCAATCCCCTCATCCATCTCACCAACAAAGACATTAAACAGGGCTGGCCCCAACACCGATCCCTGGGGACACCACAGTGACCGGCTCCCAGCTGGATGGGAGTGGTGCCATCCCCCCACTCTCTGGGCCCAGCCATCAACCAGTTCTTAACCCAGGGAAGAGTGACCCTGTCCAGGCCCTGGGCTGCAGCTTTTCCAGGAGATGCTGTGGGAGACAGTGCCAAAGGCTTTGCTGGAGTCCAGGCAGACACATCCACAGCCCATCTCTCACCCCCCAGGCAGGTCACCTGCTCATCAGAGATCAGGTTGGTCAGGCAGAACCTGCCTTTCCCAAATCCATTTATAGTATGATGCTTGACATTTCTGACTAGTTTTCTTCCACAGGGAACCTCTGATCCTCTGATTGATCTGACTTTGGAAGCATTTAGCGTCAAGCACAAAGGGACCATAGCTTCCAGCTGTGCATTTGCTTTCCTGATGCTACTCCCACACAAAATAACCTCTCACTCTGCTCATATACAGCCACACTAATATACCATAATTTTCCTGTTTCAGCTGTTAATTTTCCCAGTTTCCCTATAGATTGCTATATCAATAGTCAATGTTACAATTATGTTACTGCTGTTAGCTGTATATGGAAAAAGATTTGTATTTAGACTGGTTTTCTATCACACAGTCATAAACTGCTATTAAAAAAGCTTTGACTAAATATCCTGAATATGAAATAAATTTCAGTAGGATCTCTGTCTTGTACTATTTATTATTAGCTTAAGGGAATCAGCCCATGGACTAGAAAACAAAGTTTAAAAATTTCAGCTGGGTAAGTCGTATGGAAGTTGGAATAGTTGGATAGAAACAAACAGATTAAGATCTCTTTGTGAGATCAATTACATTGACTGGGCCTGTCCTCTGCAGATATTCTTGGGCTAACATCAGATATGAAAACATGACCATCAGGAGTAACATAACCCCATAACTAAACTACCTTTTCAAGCATTCACACAGCTTTTCAGATGAATAAAGTTTGTTTTGGTTTACCTATTTTCAAGTAGTTGTAAGTGACAGAACACTTACAAAAAGTTCATTATAGTTTACACTTTGCACTGTTGCAGCCAAGATTGAGGAATCCTTCTTGCATGACATTAAAAATTCCATCTCAGTTATTCAAAGAAGATCAATTTCCTGGAGAGTTTTCTGTATTTCTCATGTTCTGACATAAACAGCTGAGATTGTTCACTGTTCCTCTTACATGAAGTGTTGCTCAGATATTATTGAAAATTAATGATTGGGGAAATATTATTTTTAATAAATAATTTTAATATTTTTTTAAGTATTGCAGACTATAGGTTTAAACTTCAACTGATCATGTTGGTTGCATTTGAGTATACTATGGTTTCTTTGTGACTTCTGTTATATAAATGGACAGTTCTCCAGATGGCAAGAAAAAAGGGATGAAGTTCAACTGACATCACTGGTCACCAAATGATCCATTCCAAGCAGCACTGGAAGGAAAACAGCTGAATTAAGAAGTTAGGGTGAAGGGTAGAAGTGGAGGGCAAAGCATTGAGTTGTAATGGTTCAGATCAGAGAAGGTCTTTTGCCAGTTTCATAACGCAGGAAATGTATTAGGATATTGATCATGTCAAAGTACTTTCTTCCCAGAGCTTAAGTGTTACCAAGTACTGAAGGGAAGAAAAAAGGCAGAACAGTAATTACTACTACTGCCTTTTATAAGCTTTTAGACTTCATCAATAGTTTTGATTCCATTCTAAGTTTTAGAAGAAAAAAGAAACCTCTCTTGAATAATGTTTCAGAGAAGATCTTATGCCTAAGGGAAGAAAGGTGTTTCAAATTATGACACTGGAAGACATTATTAAATAACACTAAAAAAACCCCTCTTTTATACTGTCAACCTTGTTTTCTTATAGAAGTTCTCAAACTCTAAGCTAAAAGTAGCCTTGGGAGAAATAGTGTGAAGGTTTTTCCAGCTTATATTTTTTTTAGGGTAGATATCTACCTAGATTCCTTTACACATAGCTACAAGGTTTGTGCAGAGGAAGACAATAGAATTATTTTATTTTAGTTACATTGTGGTCCTGTACTAAACAATTTAAAAGAGAAAATAACATTGTTAAAGATGGGTGAATAAAGCAAGAAAATATGAACCATCTGTAGCTCTTCCTTCCTTCCTTCCCATTCCCCTGCTGAAATGAAAAGCAAGAGAATATGAAAAACAGCAAGGTTTTTGGTTTTATTATTATTATTTCTCAAGGGCAAAAACTTGCAAGTAGAAAATCTGTTTGTGAGGAAAAGAAATAAAAAATTAGGTGGGTAATATTTATTATGAAAGTAGTAAAATTGTAGCATCAGCTTTTTCCAACCTTGAGTATCCATAACGAGGCAATTAAGCTGTGAGGTAAATCTATCAGTAGGACACAAAGGCATTATCAAGTGCACACCCTGGGCATATCCTCATCTCTGTGCAAGGAAAATTTGGGCATGCGGACTGGAAAGAAACAGAACCAGGGTGCCATGAGTCCTTCCAGCAGCACTGATGGATGCCAGGGCTGGGGGAAATGTCAAACCTCCTTTGGGATTTGCATGGGTCAGGATGGTGAACAACAAGGATGCTCTAGGTATTTCTCACATTAGCACATTCTCTATGTTTTTATGCAGCACAAACCGTCACCCTGGGCTCTGTTTCCACAGCAGAAATTATGAATTTGATTCAGGAGCCACTTCATTAAATTCTTCAGCCAGTTTTATGCCTCAGGTCAAACTAGATAACAATTATGGTATCAAAATTATGAGTTTATAGTCTCAATTATGATATTACGGCTTCATTATGCTCTCAAAATTATCCAAGCCTCTTAAGAGTCAGCAAAATGTTAGGAAGGCATGAAAATAAATGGTAGTTGCAAAGACAGAAACTGTTCTGTTAAGACAGGTAGCGTTTCCTCCCTTTGGGTATGGAGGGAAATTTGGATGCTGGAAAGTACTGTTGGAAACCTGCACCAGGTATCCTTATTCATTGAACTGAATCTTTTTGGACAGAGAAATCTTTCACTGATGGAAAGGGGTGAACAATTGGCCTATGAAAGACTTGCATCTGTAAGAGCAACTATTAAAATGGAGTAAGGCTTTGCTAGGAAAATAGCAAGTATTATTGGAAATATTTCCTTGTGTATATTTGTATGTATATATATATACATGCATGTATGCAATGTAATTTTATTTTATTTTGTTTAATTTCCCTAATCTCCTTCACTTGTTATCTGTGCAGCTCAAACAAATTTATCTCAGTTCCTTCTTTCTTCTCGTGCCAGCCTGCAAGAAAATAAATGTCATAGAGACACCATGGAGACAATGGTGGTAGTAGAGCATTGGTCTTTTCTGCTTTACAGACAAGTCATGGTGATGATGGCACACAAACCACCCTTGATAAAACAAAAAGGTCCATGATACTTTCTATATTACATTAAGGTCTCTTTCTTCTTCTTCTTCTTCAAAAAAAATCCATTGTTCAAAACCTCTTAAAGTATGAACGAGGAGAAAAAAGTTATGAGAAGAAATAGACACTAATCTGAGTTTTTGCATGACTTCTTTTCATCGCCATGGTGTTAGAGCTATTCAAGAACCACAGTCCATTGTACTAAATAATATGTTAACATGTTTAGCTATTTTCAAAAATTGACAGTGGCTTCAAGCATCAGAGCTCAGTTGTAGAAGGGGCATCTGACTTTCAAAAGTTGAGTGTTCAGTAATATCAAAACAAATGCCATTGAAGGTGTTGCTAAGCTAAAAGAACTGAATTAGAAAGGTTTTCCAAAATCATTAGAGTTTTTGATAAACATCAGCCTTGACCCATTCCCAGAGCCTGCCGAAGCATGCCAGCCTTTCATACCTTGACTTAGATGCTGCTGTCTGGAGCAAGGATCCTTATTGCCCCCGTTACTGCCTGCAAGGATCCCATCAAAAGATCAATGCCATACAAACAAATAAGGAAATAAACACACACACCTCCACCCCCCGTTATCTCTCTATCAAGAAAAGAGATTGAGTCTCAAGATAGCTTAGTAAGTGTTACACTAAGTTTTAGATTGCTTCCCTGCCTGACATGACACTCAATAAAATATCAAAAAATATTGTAGCTTCTGCAGCTTGTTTGGCATTGCTTTTGGCCTGATAAACTTGAGGTGTTTTTATTCATTACCCTGTCAGTCAGTCCTTGAAAGCTGAGAGATTTCTAACTTCTCCCTTGAAATGTGTCATGATGGATAGAAGGTGACTGCAGGCATTCAAATGGGAAACAGGGAGCTGGAATCCTTCTCTTCACCAGTGATCCAAACCAAAGAAAAATGGATTGGTACAGAAACAGGTCTTTTGGCACAAAGTCTGGTAAAGCTGCTAGCCCTCTCTAAAGAACCATGGCATGGTTTGAGCTGACAGGTCAAGGGTATTGCAAAGTTTGTTTAACCATTTCAAAGAATTCTGGTTTTATCACATGAATGTCCCCCAGAAAATTCACTTTCTGTAAGAAAATTGATACAAATGAAGAAACTAGAAGTCACAGAGGACACATTTATGTCTTTCTGTTTAAACACACCAGTGTTTACACCAGGAAATTCTGCTGCTCTGAAACTCCCACTTGGAATTGTTAGGACAGTCCCTGGTACATTATTTGCCCAAAAAACCTGACATTTTCCCATACTATTTCAAGGCAGAGTGAAGGAGTTAGCATACACAAGGTACCACACACAGCAGGGAAACTGAATGCAGTTTCTCTCTTTCAGAGGGTAAGAAAGTTTGATACTATAGATATAGACGTTTCAGAGTGGAATGGCCTGGCAATAATTGTGGATGTATCCAACCATTTATTAATATGGTTGCAGTCTTAGCTACTGACTAACCTAGGTTTAGCTAGCAGTCTCAAATAAGAAGTGTCACAATTTTCTAAGGTTGGAAATATATAATTCCCAAAAGTAGGAAACACTACAGGTAAGAATTGGTGCTAATTTAAAGCTTCTTCACCCAGTTCCAGTTGTGAAGAGCTGTATTTCCTTTAGGACTCTACTCATACTCTTTGGCATGTTCCCAAAACAAGCTATTTTCTTGTCATCTTTATAAAGGTTCCATAATTGTGATTCATTATTTAAATAAAAATATTCCCAAAGCCTTCAGAAACTTGTCCAGAGGAGGACATCTCATACTTAAATGCACTATAAATAGCAGAAATCAAAAGCAGTTGGAGAAAATTTCTCACAGTAAGATCATTAGACCTTCTTAAAAATAGATAGATGCCAGAAATATCCAAAGATATATCAAATGTAGTATGGCTTTTTTTGACCCTAATGACCTCTCTTGATTCATATTCACTACAATCATATAGATTAGGATCCTTCTGAATCTTTTCTTTCCAAAAACCAAAAGATTTACTCATTTCATGCCACAGCCAGAATTTACTTGTTTTCATCATCTAAGTAGACCCTTCTTTGTCTTATTGGATTTTTTTTGATGAATAGAACTTCTTTATTTTAGATACTTATCAGGACCAATCCCTCAAAGTATCAAAATGCTGGATACTTTTCCTAAATTACAAATAGACCTAAACATTATTTTAATCATTACATACAGTTTAATGTACCTAAAGTATCAAAATGCTGGATACTTTTCCTAAATTACAAATAGACCTAAACATTATTTTAATCATTACATACAGTTTAATGTACCTAAAGTATCAAAATGCTGGATACTTTTCCTAAATTATAAATGTACCTAAACATTTAATCATTACTGACAGCTTATTACCTGTTCTCTTTTCTTTGCCATCTGATGACGTCATATGACTTCTAGGACAAAGCCACATTAGATTTCTCTTACATGAATTTTTAAAGAACTGAAATTTTAACTCAGCTATCTGTGTTAGAACGGCTTGCATGGCACAGTTTTTACAGTAGAACTAGTACAGCAGCAGTACATGATAAATATAGTTGAGCACATTGCTTCAACATTTATTTTGTTGATGTTGCTGAATATATACATAATATACACAGAGGTGCAAAGATATATGCCACGCTGCCATGAATGAATCAGAGCATTTAATGACACAGAAAATATAGAAAGTCATATTCTAGCTCACGGTTCATGTAATCAGGGTCATCCAGGCTCTCAAAATTGAAGATTAAGCTTTTAAAACTACCATAAATGAGTCAGAAACCTTCAATTAGGCACACTAACTTCTTCAATAACATTCGAATGAAAAGTAAGCCTCATTTAATAGTGAAATAGTGGAAGACTGTGACAGGTGTAATATAGTATAATCATGAAATATAGGAGAGATAATGACTAGTGCAGCCATTAGCTGAGCATGCTGAATAACTGGGAGAGAAGGAAATCACAGCAAGGAGCAGCACCTCACCTTCCCACCGGGCTTTGCATCATATGATCTCCAAGAGTCTCACAAAATAATAGCAGTGATTCACACCACTTCTGGAAGAGGGGCTGCCATCACAGTAGCACCTGATTGTTCTGCTCAGCGTTTACAGCTCTCAAAGCCTGGGACACTGAACTTCCCATTCCCTGAATATCCCGAATGCCCTCTATGGCTGCCACCCCTTCTGTTCCGCTCAAGATACATTTTGTTGCTTTTCCCCAAACTTTTCTTTTTAAGGAAGAGAACTGAAACCCTCCCTTCACTCTGTGCCCTTTAGAGCATGAGCTGAAACAACAGAATTCAGGTTTTAGATCTCAATTTTTAGATCACAAAACCTGGGATGGAATGAGGAGAATCACTAAAGAAAAATAAAGTGGCTTTGACTTGACCATGCAACTCTAAGTACCCAAACAATGGATTATGATACCATGACAGGGTTTTTCCAAATTTCAGTTGTAAAATTCTGGTTTCTGAGTCAAATTTTAAGTCTATGTGGGGAAATGATATAGCTGCCTGAGTATAAAAACCCGTAATTTATAACTCTAAAGTAACCCCAAACTCAGGTGTGAAAATACAACCCCAGAGTAAGCTGCTCACTGCAAGATTGCATTAAAATTGTGTACTGAAACACTTCAGCTTCCTAGTTGGTATGGATATTATCTAACTCAAGAAAGAGTAATTTGAATGATATCTCATCCTGGAGGAACCTAAAGCTGGTTGACATCCCCTCAATGGACTGCACATTTCCTCCAGCACTATAATGCATGTTGACATGTACTTTCAGAAGCAAATGACCTGAACTGGGGGCTACTCAAACTCAGTGATCATTCATATGCATATTCCTTTAATTTAGACATGTTGAAAGTGATAAAATACAGGCACTGTGAAGCAAAGTTGCAGCGCCAGGTCTCAAGATATACTGTCAGGACACTAATCTAGTTTTTGCCCTGGAGTAATAGATGCTATTGTGATTCAGAGGGAATCTTAAATGTCTACAGTAGATATTTGCACAACTACCTTATTCCAACAAGAAAATTATTTGGTGTATATTTAGAATCTTAGTATATTTTCCAACTTGGGACTATGCAGTTGGATTTCACATAGGCTGATTTCATACAGCCTGATAACAGGATAAACTATTTCCCCTTAATGATTTTATGTCAATATTTTTATTTTCCTAGTGTTTCTACACTCATATGTACTCTGCAGCTACACAGACACTCACACATGCTAGCACACAGTTTGGAGATATGAGTATGGCAGAGAGTGTTACCTGTTTGCTGACAATGTGTACAGCTTGACAATACCCAATCAAGACATGCTCGGTGTGCTTGGCAAATGAGATGCAATTTTTATCCTAAATCAGTGGTGAATTAATTGACAAGATGGTAAACAAAAGTTGCATCTAATACATCCCTGGACCTCTGCAGGGGGCCTGCCGCTTTGACAAAGTTGCTGGAGTTGCAGTTCTCCAGGACCAAGTTCTGGCCAGGGCATGGGCAAACCTTTCCTGGAGGTCCAGCCCACCATGGGATTTAAGTGTGAAAGGGTAATAAGGGCCAGGAGGAGGCTTCATGGATTTTGGGTGAAAACAATGCTGGAATCCAGCCTGAATGCCTTGATGAGTGCCTACATTTTAACACATACATAAACCTATCAGAATCCTTTAATCTTATATTATGTTTCTGCATCAGGGAGCTTATGTGAAATTATTGTGAATTTTACTTTTCTTCCCATATGCTTCCAAAAGAGAAGTCTTTCACATGTTCCACACAATTCCTAATCAATCAGTAAGTTTTGCAGGAATAATTATATTTTTATTTATTTATTAGTTAATCTTTTAAAAATTAGTTACAAACCAAGGTAGCTGAGAGTGATTAGCATAAGTTCTTCTCATAGGGGGAAGGTTGGTACAAATGTTCTGAGATCCAAAACAGAAGTAAGATGCTAAAGAAATCAATGCCTAGTATTTAATGCAAACCCTTTAAATTAGCCATGAAAAAAATCAATTGAGTTAGAATGGGAGGGGAAGGGTTTTTCCTGTTATGGAAACCACTGCAGATATCATAATAAATCTCCCTGCCTTTCCTATCACTTCTAACATTCTTTTTCAAAGGTGTTTTTTTTTTGGGGGGGGG